>JAQGAZ010001053.1:0-37487 GCA_034692225.1 Polydesmus complanatus
TTATTGCAAGCCCCCCCCCCCCCCCCCCTCAGCACTGTCTCCCCCTTCAATTTATGCATCAGAAAATGCACGAGTGCAGGAAAACATTTTTTTCATCTTGATTCATTCAAACTGAAACATTGAGTAACAAAGTAAATAGTGTACAGAAAAATGAGGTTGACGCAAATTTAGTCCTGTTTCTCCCCCCCCCCCCCACCCCCTCTACCTCCACTCTCACTATCACTTTCCCTCTCCTTATCATCCAAACGAACAGAATGACTGTACATGTAATACCTGTCAAAAATACTCGTAATGTTTGTTTATAATCAAAAAATATGTTAACGAAAATGGTATCGTCTTTGATTAGAACTGATAAAAGTGTAAAGATGACGAACTACATAACAATTCCCAGAAAATTGAAAAGAAATGGAGAGCAAAAAATATCATATAAATAGGTGCTGTATTTTCACCAGCTTTAGTATTCTGCAAAGTGCTTACTGATCATCGATTCATTTCTCCGACTTAACCAAAAACAAGTTTAAAGGATGAGGTAAATTCTTGCGAGTTTTTATTAACTTTAAATTTCTTTTGAATTTTTGAATTTTTTTTTTTAAAAAATGTCTAGTTTATTCGGCAAAGAAATTGTTTTCCTGTGTTTGATTTGTACGATGCTGCTCTCATATGGAAAAGTCAGTATAATTTACACGTTATACTTAAATAATAATGAAGTAATCACACGCATTATATTCCTCTCATGTTGCGACAGACTTTAAGAATGGAAAACGCACCAAACAAAATGACGCCTTTCAAAGCAAAACTTGTTAAATTAATCAATGCAAATAGAAAGGAAATTAAACACTTGCATCAACTTTTACAATCAAACAAACAGGTATTGTACGAGGATATAAAATAATATCAACAATTAAAATCAAAAAAATATTTTTCCCCTTTATTAATTATGTTTTTACTGGTTTAGAAAATGGTCGCATTTAGAGAGGAAATGGATGAGATGAGTGAAAAATTGAATTCAACCCTGGATTGAATTCAAAAACGGTAAACGAAATCCTGTTTAGCAATTTTGAAATTTAAAACAGTAATTATTACACAAATTAATAATTTTTTTTAATTGACCCATTCCATTCGTAAACTTACACATTATAATTGCTATGTAAGTAAAAATACTTATTATTGAAAAAAAATTCGGATCAAAAATTAATAAATTTTCCAATTAATTTCCAATTAATATTACAGAGTTCCGAACTTTGTGATCCTAATCCGTGTTTGAACGGAGGACGCTGCGAACTCACTGCCACCGGAAATGACTACCAGTGCGTTAAATGCCCTTCCTTTGTCTATGGAAAGCGTTGCGAAAGTAAGTTGCATTCGCCTTTAACCAAATAAAAAATTATTTTAATTAATTAATCGGTTGAATTCCAGCTTTAGACTGCGGAAATGCGAATACGTGTTTTCAGCGAAACAACACGGGCTACTTTGTGTTTGAATCTGCACCTCACGTCACTTGGGACGCAGCCCGGAGCAAATGTTTGAGTGAAGGGATGAGCATGGCTCAGCCTAAGGATAAGGAGTCGACCAAGTTTCTAGTAAACGAATTGAAAGATAAATACGACAATTCCGATGCCGGTCCGTGGTTCTGGATCGGCTTTCGTTACAACGCCAATGACCACAAATGGAAATGGATCGACGGAAGTGAGATGGGGGAGTACGACGGAGACAATACGATGCATCCCGTAAATAAATGCGGCCAAATATATTTGCACGACTATACGTATATTGAGCAAAAATGGGCCGTTAACGATTGTAGTAGAGACGCGGATCATGCGTGCTATTCACTGTGCGAAAAGCGTTTATTTTAGTCTTTATAATAATTACCTTTTGTTATCGAGTAGATATTTTATTAACTTAAGTCTAAAATCTTAAGATTAGTTTTTTTTTTATGTATAAATAAAATCACATTTTTTAACAAATCCAATTTTGAACGAGAACAAAAATCAATTTACTAAAATTCAGCATTAATTCGATTACGTCAAACGTTATCCTCCCAAATAACTCAATGTCAAGATATGACGTGACAGTGTGGTGAAAAACGATTAGACTATTGATTTTCTTAACATGATAATAATTTTGTATCGATAGAAGGAGTTAATACAACCTTTCTTTCACTTTTACTTTCGGTTATTTAAAAAAAAAATATAACACTGTGCTTAATGTGTTGAGAATTAACTTCTAAAATCGCCATGACGAACATAATTGCTGCTATTCTTCTCACTTCATTGTTTAATCGCATCGCGCGAGGTTCAAATCAATATTATTAGTATTTGAAATTGTTAATTAATAACTTTTTTTTTTTTTTTAAATTATTGCATTTAGGTGAAGAGCAACGAGTGGTAGGGAGTCCCATCTACAATATGGTCGCTGGTTTACATACTTATACCTGCCCATTTCACAACCCCGAGCACTGCGCATGGTCAAAGTATGGAAAACAGTTCGATCCCACTCAATACAATTATTATTACGAAAACGAAGACACTTGCACTATAAAATCTAAGGAGGACCCGCTGGGTATATCACATTCCATCGATTATATTCTATGCGCTGGATACATTAACTACATTAATACCGTCTCCTATGCGAGTAAGAGTGAACTAATTAATATTAAGATTAAGATTTTTTTTTTAAAAAAAATAATTATCGTTAATGCTTAAAATTCCCCTCCCAAAAAGATGTCAACCAAAATGTTGAGTTCAATTGTAAATCGACGAGAAAATGCGTTTGGAAGAGAAACAATGCTCCTGTGTCTATAAGCGGGAGATACTCTTACATTTCCAATCAAGATTGTTCCATTCGCATTAGTAATATAGAAGATATGGATTATGGGAGATTGACGTGTAGTTATCAGTCGATGAATGACGACGAAGAAGAAATAATTGCGGGGTTCACTCTGCTTCCACAAAATAGTACGTATTCCGATAGTAATGTCTTCCCTCTCAATTTAATAACCAGTAATTAATAACTGTTGAACATGCATTTGATTATTTCAGATTTTGTGCTTAATTCAATCATCGCCCTGTACGTGTGCGTTTTCGCCTTTATTGGGATTAACATCGGTTTGATTTGGAAGCTAAATTTATGCGGGGATTTTTGGTCATCTCTAAAAAAAAAATGATGATCCTACCAACGCCACTACATGTAGTGACGGTGTACGCAAACTCATCGACGAAGAAATAGGCGGAAAAAGAAGAAACTCGAAAATTATCTCACCCAATCAAAATTAATAATAATAAATTCAGATTTGAGAAACAAATTAAAATTGAAGTTTGAGTTCGTTTCTAATAAAATTAAGCAATTAATATTTAATTTCGCTCTAATATGTTCTACCGATAAGACAGCTCTAAATTGAAATGCTGGAAATGCGCTTTTGCGATTTTAAATTTAAATGTAGTAGAAAATGCAACTAATAAACTTGTTTCATAAACAATATAAAAGTTAAATGAAATTGGGTCAACGCCCTTAAGCCTACCCACAAACGTTGAATTCGCATTCTTTCAGTTTTATTTTATATTTGTTAAGCAATTAAAATTTTCATGTAAACTCAGCCTAATTACGATTAGCGCGAGACAACTGTACACACACATAGAAAACCCAATTCGAAATCAAAAGACGAAGTTAATACGGTAAAAAAGATGATAAACTCACCTCCAACTTCCTTGAGATGACATCTGGCGGCGATGTAGTGCACTCATCTTAGAAGAAATTTTGATGCTAAAAAACAAAACAAAAGAAAATAATGTTAGAAACTGGTTCACAAAAAGTAATCGAACTAAATCAATTTTTTTAAAATAATTTCAATTCATATTTTAAACCATCACTACACAAGATCCTTCATTAAATTAAAGTAGTTTTATGATTTATAATAATTGTACTTAAATCAATGATATTGTTCAATAAAATGGATTTATTTGCCATTATCATCGTTATAAATATGACGCAAATCTTTTCTTAATTAAAAATTTAATTAATAGCGAAGTTAAAAAATGTTGAATTAATTTTTTTTTTTTTAAAAAAAAGTAAAATAAACGAATTAATGAAACAAGAAAAGTGAATTTCAAATGTCAACAACATTGATTCCATTGTTATCCAACTTAAAAATAAAAGTGGAAGGAAATTTAAGAAAATATACGCAAAATGTGTCAACAATGAATCGCACTAAACAAACATATATAATCCAAGTTTAGGAAGTATATTTTAGGGAACACGCACATATGTTACAGCCCTTTATCAATCAAAACTAAAACAATGAGTAACAAAGTAAATAAGGAAAATTACTTTTGACACATATTAGCTCAGGATTTTACCCCTAACCCTAACTACCATTCTTTCTATGGCTTTCTATGCGCTGCCCACGTTATCACTTGAACAACACGATGACTGGTTCATACGTAAACAACACTTCTAATGTTTGTTTATAATCAACACTAAGTTGTTAACGAAAATGGTATCGTCTTTGATTAGATCGGATGAAAGTGTAAAGATGACGAACCAATTACTCCCAGAAAATAAAATAAAAAAATAAAATGGTATAAATAGGTGCTGCATTTTCACAGCTTTTGTATTCTGCAAAGTGATCTCTGACTGCTTTTTACGAGTTAACCAAAAAGGAGTTTTAAAGATGAGGTAAATAATTGTGGTTTTCATGTTAAAATTGAAATTAATTTTTAAAATTTCTATTTTAAAAAAAATGTATTTGCAGTTTATTTGGCAAAGAAATTGTTTTCCTGTGTTTTGTTTGGGCACTTTTGTTCTCGTGTGGAAAAGTCAGTACAATTAATGTGTTGTTTAAATGATAATGTAGACACATCAATACGTAACATTTTTTTGTGTTTTAACAGGCTCTAAGTATAGAAAGCAATCCAAAAACAATTACGCAATTAAACGAAGAGCTTGTAAAATTAATCAATGCAAACAGAAAGGAGATCGAACACTTGCATCAACTTTTACAATCAAACAATCAGGTCAATTAATATAAAGAACTTTAAATTCGAACAATAATTATTTTTTTTTTCTTAATATTAATAATTATTATTCAATGGTTTAGAAAATTGACGCATGCGCAACTCGAGAGGAAATGGATGAGATGGGTGAAAAATTGAATTCAACCCTGAATACAATTCAAAAACGGTAAACCAAATACCGTTTATAAACTTATAGATTCAAATAATTAATAATTTCTATT
This sequence comes from Polydesmus complanatus, assembly GCA_034692225.1. Classification (NCBI taxonomy): domain Eukaryota; kingdom Metazoa; phylum Arthropoda; class Diplopoda; order Polydesmida; family Polydesmidae; genus Polydesmus; species Polydesmus complanatus. The sequence continues at coordinate 5,231 of JAQGAZ010001053.1, forward strand.
CCATTTAAATTCTATTTCCGCACTTAAACATTATAATGATGTAAGTAAAAACACTTATTATTAAAAAAAAATTACATTAAAAAATAATTCAACAATTTTTGATCAGAGTTCCGAGCTTTGTGTACCTAATCCGTGTTTGAACGGAGGACGTTGCGAACTCACTGCCACTAGAAATGACTACCAGTGCACTAAATGCCCTTCCTTCGCCTATGGAAAGCGCTGCGAAAGTAAGTTACACTCGCTTTTAACCAAATAAAATAAATTTAACCAAATAAATTAAATTCAGCTTTAGAGTGCGGGAATGCCAGCAGGTGTTTCCAGCGAAACGACACGGGCTACTTCGTGTTCGAATCTGCATCCCACGTCACTTGGGACGAAGCGAAGAGCAAATGCTCGAGTGAAGGGATGACTCTGGCTCAGCCTAAAGAGGAGGAGTCGACGGAATTCGTTCGAAATAAACTACGACTTTTGTACGGCTCAGCTGACGAGGCACCTTGGTTCTGGATCGGCTTTCGTTACGACGCTAATGACTACAAATGGAAATGGATCGACGGAAGTGATATGGGGGATTACAACGGCGACTACACGGAACAACCTAAAAATAAGTGCGGCCAAATATATTTGCACGACTATTGGCCTGAACAAATGTGGAGCGTTCACCATTGTACTACTATAGGCAAGAATAATGCACTGCATTCGCTATGTGAAAAACGTCTATTCTAAGTTTTTTTTTTTTAAAGTTGCTAATGTCCTACTCTTTTACCTTCTTTTGTTTTAAATATTAAGTCTAGAATTCTAAGATTAATTTTTGTTACGCGTAAATAAAATTAATACAAATTGTTTTTTAAAAAATATGTTCAAAACGAGTTTCATTTATTTATTTTTTGATAAGCGCAGTCAATTCGATCGGTTGCTTTATCTTAATGTTGACCCTGTCTATGAGTCAAGTTGCGAGTGGATTAGGATTAAAGGTCAAAGTCAAAGAGATAAAGAGTTATTACACTCTACTGTATGGTGGCCCAGGCCACTTGTACCACCATAGTACAGTGCTGTATATTAAATTTAAAAAAACATTAAGCACTTTCACTTTCAACATGAAGAAGAGAAAAATGGAAGCTGTCAATTCACTTAACAAAAAATTAAATTTTAAAACGACAATTATTATTTTGGCAATCTCCATAATAAATTTTGGAATTCTTCACGGCAGCGTTGCTCGAGGTTTCATTAAAAGTTAATGATTATTTAATAGCAATTTAATTAATCGTTGCATCTACTGTAGGTGAGCAGCAGCAACAACAACGATTGGTGAAGACGGCTAACCTAACTTCCCTCCCTGTTGAGCTTCATTACGGATGTTTCTTTAACAACGCGCATCACTGCGGTTTGTTAATGGACGAGAAAGAATTCGATCCCACTGAATACGGATATGAATACGAGAGCGAAGACAATTGCACGCTTACAAATCAGAAGAATGGCACCTTTATTGAACTGCATAACCTTTCCTGCGTCGGGCACATTAACTACCCTCGCACCATCGTCGAAGCGGGTGAGTACAGAAATCACCCAATTAGACAGTGAAATCGATATACAGTAATTAATATTCTCGCATTTAACGAAGATTTGAACGAAAGGGTGGAATTACACTGCCAACATAAGGCGTCGGAGTTTGCGATGTGCCAATGGAAGCGAAATGGTGGATACGCGCCCGTCGAAGGCAGATATTCCTACCTAAACAAATCGAAAGGTTGTTCCCTTTCCATTAATAATATTAAAGATTTCGATTTTGGAGAATGGATGTGCAGCTTTGTATCAAAAAACGAGCACATTGTGGCTTATACGATCAATGAAAGTAAGTATAAAACATCGATTAGTAAATTAACAAATTTAATTAAAGTAGTAAAATTAATAATTGAACATTTATTTTTTAAGAAACAGAAAAATCCAGCTATACTTGGCCAACCGAAGATTCAACTGAGAAATGTAAGAACTCGTATAATATTATAATAATATTTAAGTGCGGCGCAAAAAAAAATGTCTCCATTTAAAGTTTCCTTTTCTAATTAAACTTTTTAAAATTTAATTTCTTTAATTAACTTTTATTTTCAAAGGTGAACAACAAAGAATAGTAACGAGTCCAGTAGATTTAGTTACAGTCTACAACTCGTATAGCTATTCGTGCGCCTTTCACAACCCTACAACGCGCTGCGAGTGGACGTTGAACCAAAGCTCCTTCGAACCAACGCAATACCAATACCATTACGACAGTAATTGCAGCATAAGAGCCGACAATTCCGACATTAGGAATTTTCACGGCCAAGACGATGTCAATAACACTCTCGTTAAATGTATAGGATATACAAATTTCCCTAATACCAGCATCATCGACGCAAGTAAATCAAAAGATTTTGTATTATTACCTCCAACATTATAACAATACGATGTTTAAAATTCATTATAAAGCTTTGGGCCAAAGTGTAGAGTTCGAATGCAAATCGAAGATGATAATCGAGGATTGCGTTTGGAAGCTGAATGGGGATTACGTGCCTATCGACGGAAGAAGATACGCCTACATTTCTGATCGAAGAAGCTATTCGAAAGATTGTTCCATTCGAATCAACAGCACTCGAACTACTGATATTGGAAAGTGGATTTGCGGTGATGCAGAACAGTATTATGAAGAAACTGCAGAAATAATTTCGGCTTTCTTTCTTCTAGTAAACAATGGTAGGTAGCAAACAATTAAATTCTTTAAAAAATTGATCGGAGATGATAAGTTATTTGTTTAGAAGCGACTAAGTGCCCAATCATCACCGATCCAGTCACCGCTACGTCGATGCCCGATAACCCCAAACCACGAGGTAAGGTTACGTTAGAATGCCGTATATATTTTATGAAACATTTATTATTAATTTCAGCTTCCCTGTCGCAGTTTGTAATCGCCTTGTACGTGTGCATCTTTGTTTTAATCGCCATTATTATCGGTCTAGTTTACGAGAAGAATAGTTGCCATCGATCGCGATCTCAGAAAGAGAATTCGAGGCAAGTGAATAGACCATTCCCAGTTATCTCCTTCAATAAAATGGCGAGAAGGAATGATTCAATCGAAGATTCTAACGGATATCTCATTCCTGGCCCAACGCGCGATGATAAAGAGTCTAGGGAATCAAAAACTAATAACTCCCTTTATAGCGACGCTGAAAGCGAAATCATCTACGAAGAAATTGATTAAAAGTACCCGAAAAGCAAATTATTAATTTGTCTAAAAAAACCTTTTGTATTGTCCTTTCAATAAAATTCATATGCGGTAAAAAAATTCTAAAAATTCAAAAAGTAACTTTTCACTTTCATTTCAGCACAATACTATCCTCACATAACAACAAAACAAAAAAGTAACAACAATTAAAAAAATAATATAACTAGTAAAACACTGTACTTGCAGTCACCTCACTAAGCAATATACCCCTTCCCCCCCCCTACTTCCTTCAATTGTAATACGATCTACATCTCCTGTCTAACATTGAACCCGGGGTTTAACAAACATTATTATCTTTAAAAAAAAAAAATTACTAGTTATTTTTTTAATACAAGTTTTTGGTATTGTTGATACCGTAAGATAACATAAAAAAGAAAAAAAAAATTACAAAGTAAACATCTCAATATTATCATTTTCGATAAATTTTAAATGACTCATGATTCAAAAAGGTCGACAACAGCTTAATAACATTACGAAATAAATGTGCAGAGTAGCTGCGGAAATGAAAATTTCATTTTCACTTTTTAAGGTGAAGAAGCAAGTTCATTCAAAAAGTGGTGAAAAAGCTTTTTAAATTTGGCAATGAAACTCATCTTCATAATTTTTATTTTTACTTTTGGAATTTATGACGTTACGCAAGGTTCGTAAAAGAGTAAATTTTTAATCAATAAGTTAAATATTATTGATTTTTATTATGACTTTAGGAGAAAAGCAGCAAATCGTGAAGACTGCTGACTACGATGTTCGCCATTGGTCGCCTCATTACAACTGCATCCTTCACAACCTCGATCACTGCACGTGGACAAAGGATGGGAAACCCTTCGATATAAAACAATATGGATTTTCATACGAAGGACAAAACAACTGCAGTATAAGAGCTGATGTTGACAGTGCTAGAGAAATCCAAGGACTTTCTTGCGTCGGGCACATCGATTACATACGCACAACGATGACGACTGGTGGGTGCAATAATTATTAATAACAAATTAACAAACTAATAAGGCATATGCGTTATTCACAATTAAAAGGTTTGAACGAAAATATTGATTTGCACTGTGAATCAGCGGTAAATTACGAAAGGTGCGCATGGAAGCGAAACGATGAAAACGTGGTTATCAGAGGGAGATACTCCTACACCCATGACCCGTTGACCTCTCAAGATTGCTCCATTCGGATTAGTCAAATTGAAAGTGAGGATTTTGGAAGTTGGGTGTGCAGTTATATATCGAAAGAAGAGGAAATAATTGAAGCTTACACCATAAACAATAGTACGTATTCCTTATGCAAAACCATCGAACTTCATCGCTGAAAATCATAGTAATAATTATTATTGTTTCAGGAGCTTCCAATTCCCAAAGCTCAAAAGGGAGTTCAACCGCAATTTCGACCACTTCCTGTGCTTTGCGAAACCAAAATTCAATTAGAAAATGTAAGAATTATAATTATTGAATGGCTGACAGCTATAACGAGACTTTTCCATTTGTCTTACTTTTTGACAGGTGAGCAGCAACAAATAGCGAAGACCCCCGAATACCTCCTATTCCCTTGGTCCTTCAGCTACTCGTGTGACTTTAGCGAGCCTCATCACTGCACTTGGCTAGCGGATAACGAGGCACTGGAACCAACAGAACACGGCTTCTTCTACGAAACCAAAGACAACTGCAGCATAAGAGCTAACGACCACAAACTAGATAAACTCCATGAGCTATATAAAGACATCTCGTGTGTTGGACACATTAGCTACGATAACACCGTCATCGGTGCACGTAAGTGACAATTTACATAATGCATTACTAGAATAATAAATTCCGCTTGTATTGTGCGAAGGTTTGAATGAAAATCTCGAGTTAACTTGCCAATCAAAGAGTTACGCAGAATGCGCGTGGAAGCGAGATAATATTAACGTGTCCATCATTGGAAGATTCTCGTACATTTCGAATCCAATAGAAACGAAGGATTGTTCCATTCGAATCAGTGACGTAAACATTGGCGAGTTTGGGAAATGGACCTGCAGTGACCAAACGACTGAAATAATTGCTGCATTCACCGTTGTTTTAAGTAAGTATTTTTAAGTGCGAAGTTGACTTTCCATAATTTTTAGAATAGCTTAAATTAACTATAAATTAATCGCTGCAATTATTCTAGAAAGTTCTGATAGCAGTAAAGAAGAAACAACGCAAAGTAAGTTTCGCTGTGTTTGAGTCAATGCGAGTTTAAAATTGACAAGATAAAATGTATAATAATTTCAGTTTCATCGTCTGCATTAATTATCGCCTTGAGCGTATCAATTTCCGTCTTATTCGGCTTTACTTTTGGCTTAATATGGAAGAAGATATGGAACAAGTCATCTCAAAATCCGTTACCAGTTTCTTCTTCTTCTAACACGGAGCCGAGAAGAGACATGATGCATCCTCTACCAATGTTATCAGCAGATGAGGCGACACCCAGTGACCCTGGCGTAAACGAAACCCTCGACGGAGAACAGGTGAGAAGAGAAGTGGAAGACTCTAATAATTATCTCCATCGCTTTCCGTTGGCGCCGAATCAACCCAGAGAATCGTGGGAGGTGACGGTTAATGAGATTGTATCACAAACACCATTGCTTCCTCCCAATAATATTATGGAAACGAATAGAGATTCAGTGGCAGCAGCCTCGAACGGATATATTCGAATGAATCCTGTACCCAGTTGGGATAATCGATCGCTTAGGGCTATAATAACCGGCTGCGCGAACGAAGAGAGGTTAGTTGACGTGTAAAACATTTTTTAACACGTTACAAAATAAAGCGAGATATTCATTTTAAACTCGCATCTCTTCTAATCAAAGACTCTCTTTGGATAAAATCTCTACTGTACTAATTTTGGTATTACTAAAAATGCCCGTCGATCTTATATGTAATTACATCAAATAAAAAAATATTACATAAACATAATTTTATTTAAGGATATTTTAAGCTGTTTCGACGTTGAACTGCGAAAGGTTAAATAAGCTGCTTTCGTCTAAGTTGTAATCTCTATTTTTCTTTCAAAAACAAACTGAGGAGAAGAGGTTTTGAAATGACATCCTGCTTAACGTAGAACTTAGATAAGATAAGAAATTTTTTTTTATAAAAATGTAACGGTATCTTCATCGTCTTTTTCACTTTAAATGTGAAAGAAAAAGTAAGAAATAAATTTAGCTGTAGAAAATATGAAATTTCCTTCTCGTTTTGAATAAGAAAAAGCTGTGCAAAGGTTCGACATTTTGCGATGAAACTCCTCTTCGTCATTTTTATTTTTAATTGTAGAACTTACGCTGCTACGCAAGGTTAGTTCAAACATAAGTATAAATATTATCAAACACTGTATAATTATATTAATAGTAATAGGGGAAGAACAACAAATAGTGAAGGCTGCTAGCTACAAAGTTGCCCACTGGTCGCCTCATTACAACTGCACCCTCCACAACCCCGGGCACTGCACGTGGACAAAGGATGAGAAGCCATTCAATCAAATACAATATGGGTTTTCATACGAAGGAAAAACCAACTGCAGTATAAGAGCCAATGTTGTCAGCGCTAGCGAAATCAAAGGACTTTCATGCGTCGGACACATCAACTATATACACACAACGATGACGACTGGTGAGTGGAACTGCCATTATTCTAATTTATAAATATAATACCGGTACAAATGATTTATATTTGAAATACTTGTAAGGTTTAAACGAAAATGTTGACTTGCACTGTGAATCAGCGATCGATTACGAAAGGTGCGCTTGGAAGCGAAACGATGAAACTGTAGCCATTAGAGGGAGATACTCCTACACCCATGACCCGTTGACCTCTCAAGATTGCTCCATTCGTATTAGCCAAATTGAGAGTGAGGATTTAGGGAGTTGGGTGTGCAGTTATATATCGAAAGAAGCGGAAATAATAGAAGCTTACACCCTAAATAATAGTAAGTATACCAAAAAACAAGAAGCAAGAGTGATAATTTAATGGAGAGCAAACTATTCAATTGTTTCAGAGGATTCCATTTCCCAAAGCTCAAAAGTGAATTCAACTGCAATTTCGACCACTTCATGTGTTTTGCCAAACACAAATTCAAATAGAAAATGTAAGAATTATAATTATTGAAGAGTTGACAGACATTTCCATTTGTTGACTTTTTGACAGGTGAGCAGCAACGAATAACAAAGACCCCGGAATACTTTCTATTCCCTTGGTCCTTCAGCTACTCGTGTGACTTTAGCGAGTCTCATCGCTGCACTTGGCTAGCGGATAACGAGGCACTGGATCCAACGGAACACGGATTCTTCTACGAAACTAAAGACAACTGCAGTATAAGAGCTAACGATTACAAACTGGATAAACTCCATGAGATATACAAAGACATCTCGTGCGTTGGACACATTAGCTATAACACCACCGTCATCGGTGCACGTAAGTGCCAATTTATGTAATGCATTACAGTATTATAAAAATAAATTTCGCTTGTATTGTACGTAGGTTTGAATGAAAATATCCAGTTAAATTGCCCATCCAAGAGTCATACCGAATGCGTGTGGAAGCGAGAGAATGCTATTGTGTCCATAAACGGAAGGTACTCCTTCATTTCGAATCCAATAGAAACGAAGGATTGTTCCATTCGAATCAGTGACGTAAACATCGGTGATTTTGGAAAGTGGACGTGCAGTGACCAAGCTACAGAAATAACGGCGGCATTCACCGTTGTTTTAAGTAAGCTAACGTATAAATAATTGATGACTCGGATGATTTATCAGTGTAATTGTTACAGAAGGTTTTTTTGGAAATGAAAAGCGAATTATGACCGGAGATACAACGACGCAAAGTAAGTTGAAACCGATGAACGGAAAAACTGTTTAATATAAAGCTACATGATTATAATAATTTCAGGTTCATCGACTGTTTTAATCATCGCCCTAAGCATCTCCACTTCCGTCTTACTCGGCTTTATCGTCGGTTTAATTTGGAAGAAACTATTCTCCCAGAGGTTATCATCTCAAATCCCTTTACCAATGTTTACTACCTTCAATACAGAGCCAACTAGAAACCAGCAGCCTCTTCGCATATCATCGAGTGATGATCCGAGGGCACCGAGTAACGGGGTAAACGAAACAGCAATACCTGCCTACGCGTCGGTCAACAGACAACGAGTCAGGAGCGAAATAGCTAACGAGGTAACAACGAGTGACAGCGTAAGCGAAACGCCATTACCAGGCTATATGTCCCTCAACGGAGAACGAGTGAGGAGCGAAACGGATGACGATAATAGCTACCTCGGTCTTCCCCTGGCACCCCATCCGCCCAGCAACGAATTCTCAGTGGCAAGTACACACAATGAAGACGGAGGACCTTTGATGTTCATCAATGGAGAAAGGGTTGGAGATGAGGGGGAAACCGTCAACAGATATTATAGCGGAAGAAATCCTCCAGTGATTAATGATGCTGATCCATCGTCGCCAATGACTACGCTTAATGGCCGCGCGAACGAAGAGAGGTTAATTGATTTGTAAAAACTGTCAGCTCGTACCAAATAAAAAAAAAAGTATTAATTTTAAAAACATTATAAGGAATTATTTAAAGGTAGAAAAACACTACTCAACTGTCAGAATGAAATAACATGGAAAATACCCTTCTAATTAAAATTATTCTAAATTCAAATATTTAAACTTGGTTTTTTAAATAAAAAAAAAATTGAACCGTTTTTATTTCCAGCTTTTATTAATCTAAAAAATCGGTCTGATCCAGAGGAAACCGGTTTAGTGCAGTAGGAAAAACCATCTTCCAAAATACCAACCCTAAAACATAACCCATTAACAAAATTATGATAAAATATTGTTGGCGCATGCGCTGTCGTTTTCCCCTTACAACCCCCTCCCACTTTTTCTATTGGTTTCCACCGTTATCATTTTAACAACAAGACGACTGTGTTTACGTGTAAACAATCCTAAGTACTCGTGTTGTTTTCCTTTTCTTTTTATTCTCAGAAATCAAAATAATGTAAACAAAAGTTGAATCGAAAGCCAATTTTGGATTAGAAATGAGGAAAAGTTTAAAGATAAAAATAAATGCCATAAATAGCTGGTGTTTCGTGTTCGCAGCGTTTCTATTTTTACGAGTCATTATTGATCTTCGATTGATTTTTTGAGCTAACTAAAGACAATAGAAAGTTATAAAAATGAGGTAAATTGTTTTTCTTTATTTTTTTATTTTATCGTTTAAATTTCTTATTTAAAAAAATGTATAGTTTACTGGGCAAAGGAATTGTTTTCCTGAGTTTGTTTGGGACGATGTTGTTAGCCGTTGCGTCGGCTGCAAAAGTCAGTTTATAATAACTTAAAACTCGATCACGGTATTACTAATTTTAAATAACTAATTTAAATCTAAGGTATTTCCATTTGGTGAAAAGAATAATATCGAGTGAGTATCGCTCAATTCTTGTGTCGTGTTAGTGAAATTAATTGCAATGTTTTGTATTTTGAAGCCAACAGCTGCAGCAGCAGCAGCAAAACGGAGTAGAAATCGAACATCAATCAAGTTCACATTTCTACGTATAACTTTGTGATTTACGTTTTTTACCTCGCGAGAAAAAATTTAAGTTTTTCCATGTTTTTTTTAATTAGTCAATTTATGAGGCAAAAATTGACCACGTGATGGAAGACAACCGTCGACTCGACAAACAACTTACTAACCTTTCTATGAACATGGAATCGATGAATCGAGAGATTGTAAATCAGGTAAATAAAATTCAAACTGACCAAAAAAAAAAAAATGACTCTATTGTGTCTCATCAGACTTTTAGTTTGGAAAAAAATAAAATTAATATTTTACTACTAAACCAAGAATTCGTAGCCATAATGAATGAGAATCGAAACGAGATCGAACGGTTAAATAAAGTTAATGAAAATCAGGTAAACAAAACAAATTAAAAACATAGGAAAATACGTCATAATAATTCTGTTTTGCCTTTTTTTTTTTCAACAGACTTTAAGTTTGATCGAAAATAAATTGTATATTAAGCAATTAAACGAAGAATTTGCGCAAATAATCAACGAAAAATGGAGAGAAGTCGATCGATTAAATCAACTTTTACAATCGCACGATCGGGTAAAATTATAATAATAATTCATAAAAGTAGGCTACCTATTTTATTTTTATTCAATAAATTAATTGTCTAGAAAATCAACGCATGCGCAACCAAAGACGAAATGGAGGAGATGAGCGCGCATTTTAATTCGATTCTGGAGCAAATTCAATTAAATAATCGGATGAATTCTGCTTTAAACTGCGGAAATGCTAGCGTCTGTTTTCAGAGCAATGACACGGCCTACTACGTGCTGGAATCTACAGCCCACGTCACTTGGGAGGAAGCCAACAGCGCATGCGCCAGTGAAGGGCTGACTCTAGCTCAGCCCAAAGATGAAAAGTCCACGGAATTTGTGGTTAACGAACTGAAGAAAACGTACGACCTGTCTCATGACGGTCCGTGGTTCTGGATCGGCTTTCGGTACAACGCCGATGACCACCAATGGTATTGGGTGGACGGAAGTCAGATAGGAGATTACGACGGAGACAACCCGGTCTTTCAAACCCAAACTGATAGTCAATGCGGTCTCATATATTTATACGGGCATTTGTACGGCGATGAAAAGTGGACAGCTCACGATTGCGCTAAAGCAGATCAAAATAAATACCATTCGCTGTGTGAAAAGCAATTAATCTAATTTTTTTAATTAGTTAATAATAATTGTTTCGTTTTTTACAGTTATAAAAATGTAGGAATAAATTTTTTTTATGTACCGTATCAATAAAGACAAAAATAAATACAGTAAATACCCGTTGTAATGACTCCGAATCAAACGACATATCGGATATAACATTATTTTTCGAGCGCATTCGTAATTTTGTAAACCTCTTTAGAAAAACTCGGTTATAGCGTCGAAATATTAAAGAAAGTTTTCAGGTGTAACGAAACTCTGATATAACGTCATAAAATATTCCTTCGATGACGCCATAGACTAGTCTAGATTTACTGCATATCAAAATGTTAGCCGAGCGAACAAAACGAAAAAATGTTATCTAAATTTTGCGAATTATCCAACGCTCTCCCTCCAATCATAACCCTTTCTTTTTATCTGGGTTCAATAACCCCCACCCTTCCCTTCTGCCCCTTCTCCACCCAAATACTCAGAAATCCTAATCTTAAAAAAAGAGACATTTATTGACATCTTGTTTAAGCTCCCTGTATAACTTAGATAAGATAAGGGATGAGGGGGAGAGAGAGGAAGTGAACGTTTTCATCTTTTATTTCAAATGAGAAGAAGAAATATTAAGGTAAAAGCGGTGAAAATTCCGCTTCATAAAACATAAAAAAAATTAATTTATCATGAAACTCATTTTTATAATTACAATGTTCAGTTTGGGCGCTTATAACGCTGCACCAGGTCAATTAAAATTGGGTAAATAATATTAATTTTAATAAAATCTAATTTCTCTTTACGTCTTAGATGCAGGAGGAGAGATGACAGCCGTAGTGAAGGCGGCCGAGTACGAAGTTCGCTCGTGGTCGCTGCTTTACGCCTGCACCTTCCCCCACCCACCTACTCGCTGCGAGTGGACCAAGGATGACCAACCCATCGACCCGCGTCAATACGGATTTGAATACGAAGGTGAAAGACAATGCGCTATAAGAGCCGACGCCGGTCACGTTAAACAAGTGCGAGGAATTACGTGCGCCGGATACTTCAACTATAATAACACAATCATCGACGCTGGTCAGTACAATATTTATATCGATTAATGAGATATTAAAATAAAATAAAAAATCTTCAGTTATTGGAAAGAACTTGAAATTGATTTGCTCGTCGAAGATGGCTCATACGACGTGCGTTTGGAAACGAAATGGTAAACTCATGAACATCCACGGACGATACTCTTACGTGTACGACGCCATTCGCACTCAGGACTGCACCATTAGAATCGATAGCGCCGGAAACGAGGATTTTGGACAATGGACGTGCAGCTATTTCTCAGAGAACGACCAAATAATTAAAAGTTACACCGTAAACAATGGTAAAGTAAGGGATGAAAACCACTTTAATGAAGACTATTATTCTATTCGTTATTCTTACAGGGACTTTGCCCTCTCAAAACTCAACTTCCACCGTTTCAGGTAACCATTAAATTATTATTTTTGAACTTCTAAAATCTCAGCCATAGAGGGGCTTTAAAGCATTACAATTATTTCAGTGGAACAACAGCGGATAGCCAAGAAGTCTCACCCTTATGTAAGCGCTTGGTCGCACACATACACTTGCGACTTTGCCCACCCTCATCACTGCTCCTGGTTGAGGCTTAAGGAGGCCTTCGATCCGATTAAAAGCGGATATCACTACACCAGCGACGACCATTGCAACATACGAAACGACGAGCACCTGGTTGACCAACTCCACGATACGCACGGAGACATTCTATGCGTCGTACACCTCAATTACGAATCTAGAATTATTGCGAGTGAGTAGAGGATTTAAAATTATTATCTAATATGATTAATAAAATGTAATTGATTGTTTCAGACTCTTGGCTTATAGTGGTCGTTGTATTAAGCGTATCCGCTTCCGTTTTCTTGGCGATTATCGTGGGCTTAATTTGTAAGAAGAAATGTCTTAGGCTACTATTTGTGAAGAAGAATTCGATGCGACACGGAGCAGCGGTTAGAACTAAGCTTCCTCCGCCCACAACTACCACCGACGAAGTGACGTATGGCGGGGACAACCAACCGCAATTGCCTTTGGATTTATTCAATACCATTAGAAACGAAATGGTGGATTCGAACGGATATTTACGAATGAAGGAAACGCCGATCAAAGATAATCATCCGACAGATGCGATGACGTGTATTGCGAAGGAAAGGGAATTACCCGTTCCTCCAAATAACAGCGCGGATGAAGTAGAGATTGAAGAGTCGGATGGATATGAAAGAGTGGACCCTCGGCCGTCACTCAATGACAATCAATCGCAGAAGGCCAACTCTGGCAACTACGACGGCATTTCTCTAATAGACTAGTACTGTAGAATATAACGTCTTCGGAATGTGGCAAACAAAAACAGGGTGTAAGGTGATAGGGGAGGGGAAGAGGATAATGGTTCAATGTTATTAATCATTATTTTGTAGATAATGTTGCACACGCATGCAAAAAAAAATGCAATAAAATTGCGATTGTTGGATAGAACAGCTGTTCAAAACTCTTTTTTAATTTCTAATGTGTAAAAAAAATTTATACTCTAAAGTGTGTTTTTTTTTTTTTTTTTTTAAAAAGTATTGTTTTTAACGAGAAAAAAAAATTAATTAACAAATTTCAACGTTAACTTGATTAGCCTACAAACAAGTGCTTCAGAAAAACAACTGAAGGAATTTTGATTAAATACAGTAAAACTCGGTTATTACAACCACGGTTAAGGCAAAAGCCCTAAAATAACGTTATTTTTAATAAATCCTGTGGCATTTATGTGAATTCCCTTATAGAAACTCGATTATAGCGTCAAAAAAAAAATTAAAAGACTTAAATTTTTTTTTTTTTTAAATAAATCAGTGAAAAACATTTTGTCTAAATCTGTACAAGTTAAGTAGCGTAAGTCACCCATTGTATGTTAAAATAAAATTTTATGTACTGTAAATAAATGCCTATTACAGTATTGTATAAATTACACACTATGTTCGCATTATAAAAGCTGCTGTACATTGTATTGAAAACGAATATTCAAATCCATTAATCGCTCACAAATATCGTACGAATTTTCGGTTCCTCGCATGTAACGAAACTCTGATATAACGCCATTAAATAGACCCATCCATAACGTTATAACCTAGATGACGCACCGAACAAAACAAAAAGACTCATATTGTCTGAAGTTTGGATATTATCCAACAACGCCATTTACTATTTTTTTTCTCCGGGTTCAATGACCTCAAATTCTTAGAAAACTCAATTTTAAAAAATCAATGAATGAGATTTTGTTTTAGCAACCTGTATAATATTATTATCTTAGATTAGATAGCAAAAAAAAAGAGGGAGTGATACAATAATTAGATCATTAAACATTTTTCATTTCAAATGAGAAGAAAAATCAGAGGGGAAAAGTTGAACATTTTGCTCCCACAAAAAAACAATGAAGAAACTCATCGTCGTAGTTTTTCTTTTCAATTTTGGGAATTATACCGCTGCTGCTGCTGCACCAGGTGAATTAAAAATAGATAAATATTTTAATTAATACAAATACAATTTAACAAAACATTTCGTATTGAATTTTAGGAGAGCATAAAGTCCTAGTGAAGAAAGCAAAGTACTCAGTTCTCAATTTGGCCTGGCGTTTCGAGTGTATTTTCCCCCACCACCACCAACAACAACTCACCCGCTGCGAGTGGACCAAGGCTGGACAACCCTTCAATCCGCATCAACACGGGTTTTCATACTCAGATGAAAGCAATAATTATTGCGTCATAACAGCTAACGTCGGCCACCGTAAGGAAATTGAAGAAATCAAATGCGTCGGATACTTTTCTTACGATACTACAACCTTCTCCCCCGGTCAGTACAACCATAATACCCTCTAATTATATCGGTTGATTAGAATCAATTTGAGTTATTTCAGACGAGCAACTGCAAATAGCAGCTACGCCTAACCGCTCTTTAGTAGCTCGGTCGCGCACATATTCGTGTTACTTTCCCGAACCTCACCGCTGCACGTGGTTGAAAGACGGGGAAGACTTCGACCCCACCCAACAGGGTTACCACTACCAAAGCGCGGACAAATGCAGCATACGAAGCGATAGCCGGCCAATTGACCAACGCCGTGAAAACCAAGATGAAAACTTATTCTGCGTCGTATACGTTAATTACAACATCATCTTTGCCAGTGAGGATAACAATTAATATCGATTTATTATGCTAAACAAATGGGTTATTAATTATTATTTCAGGCATTTGGTCTATTGTAGTCTTCGCACTGAGCGTCTGCGCTGCCGTTTTCTTGGGGATTATCGTCGGCTTCATTTGTAAAAAGAAAAGTCGCCTGAAATTATCTTTAAAAAATATTTTTATCCGACCGGAAATGCATTCGCCAGGACCTAAGCTTCTTCTTTCAACAACAGCTAAGGAAGTGACGCTGGCCGTCAGCGAACTGCCATTGCCCTTCGCTTCCATCAATACCGAATCAATAAGAAAAGAAACGGTAGACTCGATGGGATATTTCCGAATGAAGGACGCGTCAATTATTATTAATGATAATAATCAATCAGATGCTTGTAATCCACCCATCAACGCAAATTACGTTGTAGAGATGGAAGAGTCGAAAGGAGATGAAACTCCTCCCATCCGCGAGACTCGTCTGAAGAAACTGACCTCCAACAGCTACGCGACTCAATTCTTTAACAAAGTGGTTTTTTTAATAGACTGGCTCAAAAATCAATTGGGACCAACGCAATAGGGGAATAAATAATTCAATCTTACTAATAATTTTTTAGATACAGTATACCGTATATTAGTTAATTTAAGAAGTTGCGGTAGATTAAGATTTCCTGGAAAATATAAAATTTGGGGTTTTTTTTTCTTTTTAAATTTGCATTTAATTTTATCGACATCTGAAAATAGAATCTGACTATAAAAATAATTAAAAAGCGATTTCAGTAAATAAGTTATTGACTCAATACTTCATGGTTAAAAGTGAAACTTGGCACAGTTTACACACGACCAAAGGTTAAAGCTAGAATAATCTTTCTTCGATAAATATATATCAAAAGTTAACTCATTCAAACATCAGAATTTTAGTTAAAAATATTTCATGCGATATAATTACTGTAATTTATAAAGTCTTTAATAACGTTTTCTAATGCAAATAATAAAAAGAAACCGCGATGAAAATTACTCTGACAATAATTATTCTTCTCAATTTTTGGATTAATCGTGTCGCACTAGGTCACTCTAAATAAAATATTTAATAATAATGCAAAATAATTACATCGATATATTTAATTAACTTAGGAGAGCAACAACGATTACTAAGGATTCCTATCTACAGTAATACCGGTGGAAGACATCGATACGTTTGTGACGTTCCCCACCCGGCCCATTGCGTATGGTTGTATCAAAGGACCCTAGGGTTTGGTGGCCATCGGCTGGATGGCATTAAAACAGCATTTGATCCTACTCACTACGGATATTACTACGACGGAACAGGCAATTGCAGCGTAAGAGCTACTGGAGCCGGAACTAAAACGTTTATAAGCGTAGAATGCGAGGGCTACGTTCACCACCATAATACCATCCCCGATACAAGTGAGTGCAATGATTATAATTATGTCGATTTGCAATAAATGATGCAAAATTAATTTTATAAAATGTCCTCCTAAAGCTCGGAGTTTATACGAAGAAAGCACACCAGCGTTTAAGAAATATACGGCTTATCAAACAACTATTACGAGTAGTTTTTTAACCAACGAAACATCAAACTCATCTATCGAAACTGCTGTTGAGGGAAATTACTCATCCGTACCTACATCCGGTGCCTTAAATTCACTGAGTAAGATTTAAAAATAATTAATCGCATTTCATGTACTGATGCGCGTGGCGTTTAGATTCCTCGTATTTTACTGCAGCCATCGCTCCATCTCTACTCTCATTCAAAACTTAAAACTAAAAATAATATCATCAATTAATAATTTTTTCCTAAATGACACTCTACATTTTAACCCTGAACGTACAACGTATAAAATTTAATTACCATCTCCTTTTTGGGAAATATGGACAAACATTCTCAATGTCAATTACTGTACTGATAAAAATGAGTGTGCCGGGGAATTTAACTTGCCAAGAAAACCCCTTATTTTGTTTATTTTGTACGTGAGTAACCCAGATAAAAAAATATATATATAATCGCAAACATTTGCCAACTACATGTAGAGTGTATTCTCAAACCTTCCAAAATTTATAACGATGTCATGTGCCAAAACAAATGCTCAGAAAGATGTTGGATTATAATAATTAATTATAATACTAAGTTTGTGATGAAAATAATAATTTTGGTCCTTATTCTCACCCTTTGGATTAATTATTGTTCCGCTGCACAAACTTCATCTCTAGATTACAATAATAATAATATGGACGACGAGTTGCAAAGATATTTATGTCGCTTTAACAATCAATGCCAAACCTCCAAGAACAACCGCATAGAGTTCGATCCCACCCCCTACGATAATCATCAGGATAATGACCTCAATCGCCACATCAATAACGAAGGTAAAGTAATTTGAATTTTGTTAATAATAATTTTTAAATTTTTTTTTTTGTTTTTTTTTTAGGAAGCGCAACAGAATACAGCGATGTTTATTATTTTCAAAGTGAGAAGAATAATTTCGATAAAACAATTAATTCGAAAACAATCGATGAAAGTGTAGATTCCTTTCCAGAAATTAACGTGCAAAACCCATTCAAAAATACATTTTCCTTGTCCCATTCCGTCATCGCGCTAACTATCTGCACTTCCGTTTTGATATTGATTATTATCGGTTATATGTTTCAAAAGAAATGTCGTCGTCGTCGCTCCGAGCTGTCATCGCCCGCCATAGACAACACGGAGTTAAAGATTGTTTCCGTTAACAAAAATGAAGCGAATAGAAATAAAATTGAAGACTCGTCCGGATACCTCGTTCCCAGAAAACACATCTACGAGGAAATCGATCAAACAACTTCAACTTGCTAAATTTTGTAGAAATTAATTGCTCACTGCTTAAATAAACATTCAAAAACTGTCTATTTTTTAATAATTAATTGTACTAAATAACTGTAAACTAAAAAAAACCTGTAAATAGAATTTGTAAATACACGCACTGTAATTAAAATCCATGTACATGTACTCCCAAGTATGATAATAAAAAATTATTATTGCTAAACAATTAATTGTATTAGGCCTACTCATATTAAATTCCAAGTTTCAAAACTATTATACTTCTAAACTATTATTATTTTGGATTTCCCCCTCCCCAATTTTTAAGAATTTTCAGGTTCTCAAAAATATTTTAAATATTACCATAAATATTAAATGTGTAACAAAAACAAAAACAAAAGATAATTTAAGAATGCCGGTAGAGAAAAATATTTTGAAATTTAAAAAAATAATAAACAAATAAAGTGCTTTCTATTAAAGTGTCTATTATTGACAAATTAATTATGATTTTTAATGACTTCACTTTCCGAATCAAAATTCGAGTGCAAAGAATGTGAATTCAGCTAATAAAAAAAAAAACATTTAAACTGAGGAATATTTTTTTACTTCCGGTGGAATTAACGTCAAGGTCAAGACCAAAGATATAAAAACTATATTTTTTTTAACACTTAGCTGCAATGCAGGTCGAAAGTCGAATTTCTTTGAACAAAACCTATTAAAACTCCTCATCTGTCTGAAGGTTAAACCCAAAAAAAATTTTTTTTTTTCGTTGTTTTGTTTTTTGGAAATATAAAATTATAAAAAATATTTTTGCGATAAAGATGAGTTAAAATTAGAACGTGACTCGCTATTTAAACATTTTCCAAACGAATAAGAAAACGTTTAAGACTTTGTTTACATTGCGCGTGATAATCAAAATAAATATTAAATATCGATAAAAAAAAATCATCCTTCAAAAATTTTCAGTTTCGATTTAACAATGATTCACGTGTTCGCTAACATTTAAGATGCGCAAAAAAAAAAAAATTAGTCGGGGAATTTTGATTTCGCAAACTCTAAGTTCAATAGGAAAAATGTGCAGAAAATAATAATTAAAATAAATGAAAGAAAGAAAGGGTGATGAAAATAACAATTATTTGCGGTGCCGCTCTTTCACTTTGGCTTAATAGCGTTGCACTAGGTTCGTCTCAATCAATTAATGATCGATACCAAATTAATTGAAATTTTATGATAATAATTTAGGTGAGCACAATCAAGGATTGCCGATGACAGCTGTCCACCATGAGAACGACCAAGAGTTACGAGCATATAGATGTCGTTTCGGACACCCCGATCAATGCAATGAGAAAAGCCCTTTCGATCCAACTCAACACCAATACAACAACAATAATAATCAGGAAAAGAAAATCAACGGAGGTTAGTGTCAAAACCAGTTAATTAATATTTTCATATCGACCAATTTTTTTTAATGTAATTCTCCAGATAATAATTTTGCAAGTGAGAATTTCAATAAGACAACCGCAGAAAAATCTAACGCAACTAGAACAATACTCGACGCGTTCCATTCGTTTAAAGAGTTTAATAACGAAAAGCCATCACACAGTAAGCTATTTAATTGTAATTTCTCTAATAACAAAAGTCTAAAAATAAATTAATTTTTCAGTTTCTCTGTCTAATTCAGTCATCGCGCTAACCCTGTGCACCGCCCTTTTAATATTGCTTATCATCGGTTACATCGGTAAGAAAAAATGTAACCGAAAGTCTGCCAGCAGCAGTAGGAGCATTGAACCGGGAACGGAATTACGAGTAATTTCAGTGAGCAGAGAAACAATGGAAAGTGGAACGGAAGAGGCGAATGGATATCTCGTTCCTAATCCTATTTATAAACAACCTCGTAAGGCCAGACCCAGCGGCAACAAGAAGAAGAAACAGCACACCTACGAAGAAATCGATCCTGTATTCAACATTTCAGCGCGCTAAAAACCACACTATTAACATCGAAGATTTTAAATTTCAGCTAATTAATAATAAAATTTATGCTTCTTCACAAATGCGTTTTCAGAAAATTTAAAAAAGAAAATTATGACCCTTAATTT
This sequence comes from Polydesmus complanatus, assembly GCA_034692225.1. Lineage (NCBI taxonomy): Eukaryota > Metazoa > Arthropoda > Diplopoda > Polydesmida > Polydesmidae > Polydesmus > Polydesmus complanatus. The sequence goes on from JAQGAZ010001053.1 coordinate 25,306, forward strand.
CAGACTATTACTGTACTTTTATTATGTTACAATTAAATTGCAGTCAAATAATGTGAGAATTAAAATGTTTGTAATTTTTTATGTAAAAATATATTTATATTAATAATAAAAAAAAAAATATTTGTAAAAATAATGCATGTCGTTATAACCGAGTTGTACTGCATTGAAAAATGCGCTCGATCTCTCTCTCTCTTAATTGATACAAAGTTCCATTAAAAAATTGATTTTTAAAAGTGAAATTAATGAATGTTGACTACATCTTTTTTCTCATTTCTGACTCACTTCTAAGACTCTTCTTTAACTAAACGAAAGTGCAACTAGCACGTGGTATCTTATTCACATCCTGTTATTTATAACATCACGAGTTTTCTTTGCTTATCTCTTATGGAAATGCCATAGCAACAAAACGTATTGAAGGAGTTGGCGCATCATCAAAACAAATTATTATAAACTTCATACAATTAAAAAAATAACAGCTTCGCGAATTTTTTAATTGTAATTACAGTACATATTTAAATTACTGTATATACAATAATTATTTAAAAAAATAATAACTCGTATATATTTTAATCGTCAAAATTTTTTTGTAAACGCTTCAGGAGAAACATTTTTGGAAAAAAGGAGAAATGTTCTTGGCTAACGTCCACTGTTTCTTGCCGGATGTTACTAAACTGCTTCGCATTTCCTTTGACGCATTTCATATCTCAAACATTAAATAAATTTCCAAGTACGAGTAAAATAATAATAAAAAAACCCGTTAAAAAAATAAAGTGGTTTTTTTTTGCATATTTCTTTCGTTTTTTGTGTTTTCAGGGCCATAACTTACGTAAGAAAAGATAAGATTAAAAAAAAACCCTTAAAATTTTCAACAACAATTTTAAACTTCCTTAACCATTTAAGGATATAAAATTGAAATCATCCAGTCCATTAAAAACATTTCGCTCCGCCATGCTCTTCACCTTCACCTTTTTTATCCTAAATTTCGCCATTATCGAAATTGCTCGAGGTTCGTTCAATTTAACAAATAACTATAATCCAACAATACTGTAATTAATAACGTGTATTAATAATTAGGCGAACAACAGCAACAGCGTTTGGTAAAGAATGCCCAATACGATGTGGTGGGATGGAGACCCGAGTACACCTGTTATTTTCACAACCCCAGCCACTGCGTGTGGTCAAAAGATGGACGGGCCTTCACTCCCTCTCAACACGGCTACAACTACCACAGCAGAGACAACTGCAGCATCATAGGACACAGCGGCCGCGTTAACCCACTCACCAACATTTCTTGCGTCGGCTACATTAACCGCAATACCACCGTCATCAACGCGGGTGAGTCTTAACAATCCACTTATACCCTACTTTCTAATTAAGATTTCTTTTAAATGCACTGAAAGAATTGAATCAAAACGTCGATTTAAACTGTCAATCGACGACTGCGCATACGAAATGCGGTTGGAAGCGAAATAACGCTACGGTTCCTATCGACGGACGATTCTCCTACACATCGAATCACAGCAGAGACTGCTCCATCCGCATCCGTAATATCCAGGGTATCGATTTTGGGAAATGGACCTGCACTTATCTCTCGAGAAACGCGGAAATAATCGCCTTATACTCCATCAACACCGGACCTATTAACGGTACTCCATTTGCTTGTGGAGGAAATCTATTACAGTATTTGAATGACTGTTTTTCAGATGAACCGCAACGCATTGTGGAAAGCCCCATCCATCATACCCTAGGCTGGTCCCACACCTACGCCTGCCGCTTCCATAACCCTCAACACTGCTTATGGTTAAACCACGAGAAGCAGTTCGACCCCACTCAATACGGATATTTCTACCAGAGTAAAGACAAATGCAGCATTAAGGCTAATGATTATTCTTTGGATAAGCTGCACGATACTCACGGAGACATTTCGTGCATCGGTTATACCACGTACAACAGCAGCGTCATCGACGTAGGCAAGTACAATTCAATTAAACTATTAATACTGTAAGTGTATAGTAATTGGGGAAAAAAAAGGTTTAGGCCAAAACGTGGAGTTGCGTTGCCAATCGACGTCGAGGTTTACGAGTTGCGTTTGGACCCGAAACGAAGCCGCGGTCCTCGTAGGAGGGAAGTACTCCTCTTACATCTCCAATCCCATCGCGTCTAACGATTGCTCCATTCGACTCAATAACATCAAACAAATTGATATCGGGCAGTGGACATGCAGCGACCAATCGCCTGACAATAAAATCACGGAAATAATCGCCGTTTTCACTCTTTCCTTGAACAATAGTAAGTATTGTTTTAACGCGCAAAGACATTGACTTAGATCGCCTCCTTTTTTGAACGCGATTTTGAGAAAGCTACCAAAACTAATGCCTAATTAATCACCAAAAAAAAAACTCTTTTCAGAAAATTTATATGCAACTAAAAGTGAAGGAAAAGCTGCCGCCTCTACATCCGGTGACGCAACCTCGCAAAGTAAGATTAGCAATAAATACCAGCATTTTTTAAAGTTCTATTTCTATCAAATTAACTACATCGCTTGTTTTTAGCTTCCTTATCCACCTCAGTCATCGCGCTGACCGTGTGCACTTCCGCTCTAATTCTGCTCATCGTGGGCTATATTTGGAAGAAGAAATGCAAGCCGAGCTCTTCCTCCCCAATTGAATCGAATCTCAATCCCGTCTACGATACTATTGTCCCGCCTTTTAAGCCAGCATTAGGTGCCGACAACTCCTACAGCGACGCCTCTTCCGCAGGTGGTGACGCGAGCAGTGATGGCTATCTAAGCCCTATAAGATCTAAAAATAACGCTTCCGAGTCGACACTTAGCACCGTAACTAATAGTCCCAGAAGTAGTGACGACTATAGCCCACAGTACGAAGAAATTGGTTTATTAAAATAGTACAGGTTTCTTAATCAAGAGTTAAAATAGTAAAATAGTGTACGGTAGTAAAATTGTTTACCCTGAATATAGTGAGTACAAAAAAGAAATGTATTATATTACACTATACTCCGTATTAACTTAGCCGAAGTATAATCATAGAAAGTGTTAAACACCCTTATTAGTTAGTGTCATTACTTTTATTAAAATTAATGCTGCGCTCATTTTTGATGATAAGACACAAAAATTTAAATTTTATTTTTTTTAATATTTTTTTTTCTCTAATAGACAATTATAATTTTTATTTTGGTCATGTAAGCATTTCGCACATTGACTGATAAATATAAAAGATTTCCAATACACTGTTTACATATACTGTAATTGTTTAACAGCTGATAAGACTTTAACTAAAGCACCCACCCGCCCCTACCTCCACCACCACCAATAGCTACAATAACAATATTATTGTAATCAAATTAAATACAGCTAGTAAAAACCTGTTTCGCATAAAGAAATCATTTAAAAACAAATGTAGTAATTTTCAAATAATAAAAAAAAATATATTTGACTGATGTTGTAGATGAAGCGCCCTCGTTTATTAGAGTAGGTTTTACGTAACACCTATTGTTTACTATTTTAATCATTTTCGGAATTGTAATTCGTTTTATTACATAATTGAATACACGTTAAACTCGTATTATAGTTTTCCGTGTAATCTAATACTGTATTATAGATATTTTTACTCGACTATTAAAATCGCTCTTAGTTGTCCTATTTTATAGCCAAAGTTAGAACATTAATTAAAAAAATGAGTTCAACCAGTGTTTTAATTGCGTGTTTCATCGTCATAGTTGTTATCTTAATTAATTTCAATAATGGAACGCATCACACATTTAAACGCAAATTTATAGATACATAATAGGTTTTTTGTTTTAAGACAAATTATTTTTTTTTTACCTAGAAAGTCAAGTTTCTAATAACTTTTTAAATAAAAAAAATAACTGAAAAAATCTTTTTAAATTTTCTTTAAAATTGAGTGTAAAAATTTTTTTTTTTTTTAAAAAAAACAAAAACAAAATTTTTTTTTTAACTAAAAAAAAAAAATGTAAAGTACATGTAATTAGCTAGACAATACTAAGTTTAAATCATAAAAAAATATTTCAATGTGGGTGCTGGGCCTACCATAAACTGTAATTATTAATTATTTTTTTCCCCAAGATTTCAAGAATCATGTCCATGGACACAAAAAGCATGATGAAAATGACCTTTCAAGCGACACGAATCTTCCTCATGTTACGAACACAGAGTTAAACATAATAATAAGAAGAATAAGATGCATAAAAGACATTATTACGAGTCCAATCCTATCCATACAGACTTTTTAGAAGCACAAAGAAGTAAACATACAGCCGCAAATTACCAAAAGTTATTTCTTAGCCATGGAAAAAACTAATAAGTTATTTCCCTCCCAATTTCTTTAGAATGCGTACATTCCGTAAACCTTAGCCCACGCGTTATAGATGGACCCGCAGCACCCCAAAATGATATATTCCGATTCATGGTATAAAATTTAAAAAAACAAAAAAATAATGTCAAACAATTTTGTGTAAAATAGGTCGAAATTAATTTACAAATCTAATGATAATTATTAAGTAGACTGTTGAAATTGTATTAACTTTTGATATTGTTATTAATGTGGGTAGGTAGCCATTTACAAGATGGTATACTTGCTACCTGACCAGGAACCATTTATAAAATCTGAAGGCGCGTTTACTTGCGGAGGAGCACTCATAACTCCCAATTTCATTCTATCCGCAGCGTCTTGTTTCCGGGATTCTCAATCAACGTAAGCCTGGGCCCTGTTTCATAAACACTTACAAGCGCGACAATTATAACAATTGTTACAAATTGACAAGTGCCAGGACAACAAATTGTCATTTTTATAAACATTAACATTTGTGTAGTTAGTCAATTAGACAAATATGACAATTGTGTTGGTTGTTTTTTTTTTTTTTTTTGTGTGTGAAACTAAGAATATTCATGACAATTTTACAATAATTGTTGGACGAATTGTCAACGTTTATGAAACAGGGCTCAGTCATCGTCATAAAAATCTAAAAAATTTTAATACTAGAGGTATTTAAAAAGTAATTTTCCCTTATCATTATTCCTTAAAATTAATAATTAGAAAATTGTACACTATTCATCTACTACACTGTGTCCGTAAATGTGTTCTACATAATCGCAATGAAATAATAATTATTGTTAAGCGTGAGAGTAGCAGACCTAATGGTTCGACTGGGCGATTACAACATTCAATCCCCATTCGATGACTATTCGCGTGACGTGACAAACATGGGCATCGACCAGCTGTTCATTTATGACGAATTCAATCCTGGAACATCTACCGACGATATCGCCTTGCTCAGAATGCCACGCAGACTATGGTACAGCGTATACATAGGCCCTATTTGCGTGGCGAACCTCAATTGGAATGCCCAACCTATCCAGTCAGGAGACACGGTGATGGCCGCCGGTTGGGGAGACCAAACCGCCGGTAACTAACAATTATTGTAATACTGGTTCTTTTTCTTCTTAAAAATAAGTTATTATTTTAAGGTGATGGTGATTATGTCGGGGTACAGGGCAATGCGTTGACACTCGCCATTATGAGAGTAAATGAAAGCAGAAATTGTGACTTTATTGAGAATTACGTAAAAAATCCACAGAGGACTATTTGTGCAACTAAAGAACGGGACAACTCTGCCAAACTTTGCGACGTAAAAAAAAAATAGAAGGATTTTTCATACGTGTTTATTGTAATCAGTTTTAATAATTATTGATCTAGGGAGATGCGGGCGGTCCGCTTATACCGGTGCTACGTGATGGCTCGCTAATGATCGTGGCTATAGGAGTGGCCTCGTTCGGTAGCATGGGCTGTAATGATCCCTTTGTTTTTACTCGAGTTCAGTTCTACTCCCAATGGATAAACAACGTAGTATCTGCATACGCCCAATACAATAATAGGCCTAATTATTAACTCATAATCTTATCGTTACTTTTTAAATGGGAATATTGTTAAAAGTATAATGCAATGCGAATGACTAAAATAATGGTAACTGCAAATGTACAGCATATTTTTCAGTCAAAAAATAAAATGGGTTTCAAAAGGAAATTGCGTCTCGGGAATATAAAAGTTAAATTATTTTATTCTTAAACTCTTCTTTAAAAAAAATAATGCATAAAACGTTTTCTCACACATATAAAAATTAATATAATTATTATAATCTTAATTTTGGCAGAAGCACTGCAAGACGACGGCTAATCGAATATTAGTGATAAACGAACCGATAAGCTGAATGTAAATATTGACCATAGTTTTTTTTTTTAACTCTTTTATTACCTAACTAAATCTAAAAATTATTCTCTTCTAATCAATAACGTTTTACGAGTAGGTTTTACGTAACACCTATTGTTTCCCATTTTAATAATAATTGTTGCTCTATAGTAATTTGTTTCAATAGGTAATTGAATACGCGTTAAACTCGTTTGTAATCTAATAGCATAAGCATTTTACTCGACTATTAAAATCGCTCTTAATTGTCTGTTTTGTAGAAAAATTAGAACATTAAAAAAATGAGTTCAGCCAAAGTTTTAATAATGTGTTTCATCGTCATAATTGCCATCTCAATAAATTTAAATAATGGAACGCATCACAAACGTATGTCATTAACATCGTAGTAAAATATTTAAATGTAATATCATAGATATTATGGCTAACAATTTTACCAAAAATTATTTGCTATCGGTACCTACTGTAGAAAGTCACTTTCTTTTTTAGCAAAAAAAAATTAACTAATCGATAATTTTAAATCATAAATATTTTCAAATATTGGGTATATAACAATTACTTTTCTCCAGATTTTAAGAGCAATGTCCATAAACACAAAAAACATCATCAAAATGACCTTTCAAGTGACACGAATCCCAAATCCCACCATTTTTACAAACATCGGGTTAAAAATAATAATAACAATAAGATGCATAGAAGACAAAATAATTTTCCAATTCATCGAGATTTTGTCGACGCGCAAGGAGGTAAACATCAGCCCCAACTACTCTACTACCATAATAAAACATTAATAATTATTTTTCTTAATTCTTTAGAATGCCAACAATCCCGACAGTTAGTACCACGCATTATAAACGGCCCCGCAGCACCTACAAATATGTTCCCTTGGATGGTAAAGAAAAAAAATCAATTTCAAACCCAACAAGTACACCCTGTATTAATTCTTTATAATAATTGTTATTACTGGACTACGGTAGGTAGCCATTTACATGATGCAGTATTATTCACCTGATAAAGAACCGTTCATAGACTCCGACGCTTTGTTTATTTGCGGAGGATCGCTCATAACTCCCAATTTTATTCTAACCGCCGCTCATTGTTTTCGCGAATTTAAATCACAAAAAAAGTAAAACATAAGACTGTTCATCAAATACTGTATTTATAAATATAATGAGTTATTCAATTAGCGTCGGCGCTCGAGACGTAATGGTGAGGCTGGGCGACTACAACATCCAATCTCCGTTCGACGACCCTGAACGCGGAGTAATAGACAGCGCCATTGACCAGCTCTTCATTTATAGAGACTACAATTGGAGAAGTTATACCGACGATATCGCCTTACTCAAAATGAAGCGCAGAGTCGATTACAGCCAATTCATCCGCCCCATTTGCGTCCCCAATCTCAATTGGAGAGCCCAACTCATCTACCCAGGGGACGACGTCATTGTCGCTGGTTGGGGCTACAGATACGCCGGTAATTAACTACAGAAATTACAATTTTATATTAAATTAATATTTTCCCCCGGCTTAAAGATTACGGATATCCCGGCGAACTGGGTTCCGCGTTGAGAATGGCCGAGATGAGCGTGTATGAAAGCGGCGTTTGTGACGAGGTTTTGCTATACCAAAAAAATCCGCAGAGAACCATTTGCGTAGCTAAGGAAGGAGGGCCCGGCTCTTCCAAACCATGCGTGGTATTGTTATGGTTCACAATATAGGTTTATTGTAATTAATTTTAATGCTGTGATTGGTTTAGGGAGATTCCGGTGGACCGCTTATGCCGCTGCGGGATCGCTCGGTGCTGGCCGTGGCTATCGGAGTAGTCTCATTCGGCTCCATACCCTGTAATCATCCCACCATTTTTACTAAAGTTCAGTTCTACTCCAATTGGATAAATAATATCGTATCTGAATACGCTTAGTACTAAGTCCATTCAAACTTATGTTTAAAAAAAAAATGTTATAATATATTTCTGAAATGACTATTCATTTGAACGTTATAGGTAAAACTAAATCCTTTCGCTATAATAATTTTATGCTACCGTAAATTTCATAGTTTTTGTTTTTCTCTCGGTCGAAAAATTAAATGGATTGCAAAAACTCATGTTGCGAAATTATTTTATAACTACGAGTAAATATGTTCTCTATTTTAGCAGTAGTTTTGGCTAAGGGAATGTTATTGATAAGCGAAATGATAAGGTTGGATGTAAATATTGACCATGCCTAAGCTTTTTCTTTCGCTTTCATTTCATTGGAAAAGGCTGATCAAAAAGTATTTAGAAATGAGAAAACTACCATGACATTTATAATTCTCCGAGTCTTATTACTATTATCATCATCGCCTTTGATCTTCAAACATGCAGAAAGTAAGGTCATTTCACCGCTATGTTATTTACATTTTAATATATATTACTAATGTATTTAAGGTGAGCAGCAACGAGTGGTGGGGATTCCTATCTACAATACGGTCGGTGGGATGCGCAGATATACTTGTCGTTACCACAACACTGGACACTGCACGTGGTCAAAGGACGAGCAACCGTTCGATCCTACTCAATACGGATATCACTACGATAATAAAAACAATTGCAGCATAAAATCTAATAATCCCAGCATTTATGAACTGCGAGGCATTTCATGCGTACGCTTTATTAGCTACGCCATAATCAATGCGGGTGAGTAGAAATATCGATTTATAATGCGCCAATTAATATTTTAACTAGTACTTGGAATACGCGTAGTTTTGAACCAAAGTGTAGAGTTAAACTGCCATTGGCTAATGAATAGGAACTGCACTTGGAAGCGGAACAACGCTATTGTAGCCATCTACGGAAGATACTCTCCGGCTTCTAACCTAACCAATTCTAAAAACTGTTTCATTCGGATCAATAATCTTAATTATATTGATTATGGGATTTGGACGTGCAGTGGTCAAACGACAGACAATCAAAACACGGAAATAATTGAAGCGTTCGTAGTAAGCAAACCTAGTAAGTTAACCAATCTAGATAATTGCTTTTGAAAGACAAATTTTCATGTTAAATTTTATAGAAAACGTAACTGAAACTTACGGTGAAGTTAGCTCTCAAAACAATAGCTTTGTGTAACAAACTGAGCAAAACAAATACATGACAGAATTTCCATTTACAAAACCTTGATTCTAATAGAAATAACACTGCCGGAACATGGACAACCGGTCACAAATTATCGCAACGTTTAAATCGGAGCGCTAGTTCAAGGGATGAAGCAACAACAGCGGAATCGATTTCTAAGACAATTGAACTCGTACATTTAAACAGCGCAATTACAACTGAAAGTCCGACATCTACTAAAAGTGGCACCAGCGAAACTTCAACGGGTGAAACTACGTCACGAGGTAAAGTTAAATGACACTTTTAAATAATTTGCTTTGAGCATAACATTTTTTTAATAAAATGAATGCACTGTTGATTGAAGATTATTATTCCAATACAATCATCGCCTTCGGCGTAGGCACATCGGCTTTAATCGGGATTATCATCGGCTTAGTTTGTAATAAAAGATGTCCCCGGAAATTACCATTTCCGACTGAAACTTTGAGCCCGCCGGAAATGCGTTTACCCGTTTTATCTACTCTTACAGTACCGATTAGAAATCAAACGGAAGATGCGAACGGCTATCTAATTCCTACTAAGCTATTCCGAGATAAACAACGAAGGGAAACGACATCTAGCGACGATGTGAGCGAACACATCTACGAAGATATTGACTCAACTCACTCCAATTAAATCGTCTATTAAATTAAAAACAGTTACTAGGCAGCACTCTGTAAATGATAGCTGACGCGATACATAATGGCGCCGGTAGAACTAAGTCTTGTTATTGCTTCACTCAAATTGTTGATTTAATTGCTTTGTGAGTTCAGTGCACCTAAAATAATCTTAAAAAATTACAAAATTTTATACTGTACTTATGAATTTTTCATGGCAAAATTAGGTTTGTTTTATAATGTTTCTCATCTTACGATTTACGCCAATTTATTTTCTAAGTAGCCTACTATTCAAAAAATGTACTGAACGTTTAAAACTCTTATAGGAGTTAATTTCTCACACATTTATTAAAATAAATTTGATAATATATTATATAGTTTAGCAGTATCTAGATTCTAGTCGATAGCTAATGGAATATCAGCGATAAGCGAAATGATAAGCTTTAATGCAAATATTGACCATAAGTGAGTCTTTTTCTTTCGCTTTCATTTCGTTGGAAAAAGCAGAGCACAAAGTATGTATAGAGATGTGAAAACTACCATAAAATTTATAATTATTCTCCGAGTCTTATTACTATCATCGCCATTCATCTTAAAATATGCAAAAGGCAAGCCAATTTACACGTAACTTAATAGTTGGTATTACGATTATAATAATTAATAATGTATGTAGGTGATGAAGAACGAGTGGAGCGTAATCCTATGTACAATATGGCCGGGGGGATACATAGATTTATATGTAGTTCTTACAAATCCTATCTTTGCACATGGATAAAGAACAATTCAACGTTCAACCCTATTCGCTACGGATATCATTACGATAATAAACACAATAATTATTGCAGCATCAAAGCTAATAACAGCAGAATTAATCAACTGCGTGACATTTCATGCGTACGCTACATTAGGTACACCATAATCAATGCAGGTGAGTGGAAATATCGATTTATAATGCGCCAATTAATGTGATAATTACTATTGAAAATGTACCTAACATAGCTATGAGCGAAAGTGTTGTCTTACACTGCCACACGACGATTTTTAGACCTACAAATTGCAATTGGAAAAGAAACGAGGCTATTGTATCAATCAGTGGACGATACTCTCCGGCTTCTAACTTAACAAAATCTAGAAACTGTTCCGTTCGAATCGATAACGTTAATCCTATTGATTATGCAAAATGGACGTGTAATGAGCTATCGACAGACGATAAAAATAATGATATAATTGCGGTGTATAAACTTGTCTCTAAACCTAGTAAGTAAAACATTTACTGTATTAAGAGAATATTCTTATTGATAAAGAAATTTTCTATTCGATTTGTTTATTTTTATAGATAACGTAACTGAAAATCATAATAATGTAGCTGTTAGTTCGCAAAGTGTGGAACAGGATGCTACCAGTAGCGCAACTCAAGCTCTTTCTAAAATCCCTGAAATTAATATTACAGAAATTCCAGCATCTACTGAACCTTCTACCGACGGAAGCTTTACATCAACAACATCCGGCGATGGAAATTTCCCAAGTAAGAAACAATTACTACGCTGTATTTAGTGTGATCTTTAAAATGCTGGAACCATTATTCTAAATTTAATTCTTTCATAATAGAATTGTATACTTATTTGCGCATGTTTATAAAGTGATTAATTTCAATTTCTTTTTCATGTTTATTTTTACTCGATAATTGACAAGAAAGTCCACCAGAAAACCTTAATCAAACCGGTTTAGTAGTCAGCTATAACACCATCATCGCCTTCAGCGTGTGTACTGCCATCTTAATAGGGATTCTCATCGGTTTCATTTGTCATAAAAAATGTTTCTACAAATTATTACTATCTCCAACGCAAACTCCGAGCCAAGCGAAATCACAATTACCCGTTCTACCCTCTTTCAACACGGCGCCAATTAGAACTCAAACAGAAGATGTGAACGGATATCTAATTTCTACTAATCTTATACGAAATGAAGCAGAAGATGCGAGCGGTTATCTAATCCCTAAACCAATAAAAGATAAACAACGACGCAAAACGACATCTAGCGACGATGTAAGTAAACACATCTACGCAGAAATTGACTCAACAATAAACAATTCAACTAATTAAATACAAAACCCCGTTTCACTTCATATACAGTAAAAACCGGTTATAGTGCGATTCAAGGGACTGAAGAAAATTCGCACTATAAGCGGGATCGCACTAT
>JAQGAZ010001054.1:0-37484 GCA_034692225.1 Polydesmus complanatus
TATAAATGAACGACTTATAAATGAACGACTTATAAATAAACGACTTATAAATAAACGACTTATAAATGAACGACTTATAAATGAACGACTTACTCCTAACTGAAGGAGTTACTCTTAAAAAAACTGACCTTTTTTTTAAAAAAAAAAAAAAAACTATAAACAATTTTCATCAAAATGAACAAGTAACTCAAAAAAAAAATAATAATAATAATAATAAAAACAGCAAGAAAAACGTAACTTTTATTTTAAGAACCAAAATAATAAAAAATGCGCATGCGCAGAACGAAATCAAAAAAAAAAAAAAAAAAGGGAAACAATCAACGCAAAAATATTTTTCTGTTATTTTCTTTTCCAATAAACTCGATAACACCAATCACATTTCTTTTTTTATCGATCAAATCGGTGTGTGACTCGGTTGCGCAAAAATTCTCCGCTTGAAATTCACCTCTGACGTCACAGGCTTATCTAATCTGAAGCGGACGAGAGAAACAATACAAATAACTCAAAACAACATCAAAAAAAAAAAAAAAACGCATTTGAAACGCAGTTCAATTCTTAACACATTTTGTTCCATTTTCTGTTCTAAATTATTTCTCTCTCTGGGATTCAAAAAACAAGAAACAAGATGGCGCTCTCCAACCAGATAGTAACTTACCCGTAAGAATCAACTACCGTAATTAATAATTAATTAATTTTTTTTATCATTATTATTATTAATTATTGTGTGCAGACCGAGCAGTGACTGCTTGGAGTTCAACGACAGCCTCTACTTCTCCGTGTACCTATTGGGGGCCGTGGGCTGGTTCCTGTTCTTCGCCACCACCCTCCCCCTGCTCATCACCTACTGGTAAGTACTCCTTATAATGCGCTCGGCTGAAAAACTGGCGACTAAAAAAAATGATCTTGATTTCAAAACTGGCGACTAGAAACAGGAAATACAATTGAAAATTAGAAATATAATTACTGGCGACCAAAAATTGAGCTTAATTTCATAACTGGCGACTAAAAAAATTAGCTTAATTTCATAACTGGCGACTAAAAAAATTAGCTTAATTTCATAACTAACGACTAAAAAAATGAGCTTAATTTCATAACTGGCGACTGAAAAATGAGCTTAATTTCATAACTGGCGACTAAAAAAATGAGCCTAATTTCATAACTGGCGACTAAAAAAATGAGCTTAATTTCATAACTGGCGACTAAAAAATGAGCTTAATTTCATAACTGGCGACTAAAAAAATGAGCTTAATTTCATAACTGGCGACTAAAAAAATGAGCTTAATTTCATAACTGGCGACTAAAAAAATGAGCTTAATTTCTAAACTGGCGACAAGAAACGAGAAATGTAATTACTGGCGACTAGAAACATGAGCTTTACTTCTAAACTGGCGACTAGAAACGAGAAATATAATTACTGGCAACTAAAATATGAACTCAATCTTAAAACTGGCGACTAAAAAATTTTTTATTTAATCTCGTTTCGCGTTGTTTTATTATTTGAGGTTTTAGTAACCAGATGAGTGAAAAACGGTAAACGAAAGAAAGAACCGTTTTTACTAAAAATATGAACTGTTTACATGACGTGTACTCGAAAAAAAAAAAAAAAAAAAAAAAGAACGACTTTCTTTTTTTTTTAAAAAAAAACTATTAACGATTTATTTCAAAAAGAACGACTTACGTCAAAAACGAACGATTTACACCTAAAAGAACGACTTTCCTTTTAAAAAATATGAACCATTAACTCCCAAAAAAAAAAAAACGATTTAAGTCAAAAACGAACGATTTGCTCTTTAAAACGAACGATTTGCTCTTTAAAACAAACGACTTACTCTTAACTGAACGATTTACTCTTAAAAACTGACCTGTTTAAAAAAAAAATCAGTTATTGAACGATTTTCAACAAAAAAAAATCTACTTGAAGAACGTTACTTTTTAATATGCTTTTATTTTCTTTTTTAAGAAAATAAATAATAAAAAATGCGCATGCGCAGTACAAAAAAAAAAAAAAAAGGAAACAATCAACGCAAAAATATTTTTCGTTATTTTCTTTTCCAATAAACTTGATAACGCCGATTACATTTTATGTTATCGATCGATCAAATCGGTGTGTGACTCAGTTGCGCAAAAAAAATTTTCCTCTGACGTCACAGGCTTATCTAATCCGAGGCGGATGAGAGAAACAATACAAATAACAACTCAAAAAAATAAAGATAACATTTTTTCGAATAAATCAAAAAAAAAAAAAAAAAAAACGCATTTGAAACGCAGTTCAATTCCATAACACATTTTGTTCCATTTTCTGTTCTAAATTATTTCTCTCTCTCGGATTCAAAAAACAAGAAACAAGATGGCGCTCTCCAACCAAGTAGTAACTTACCCGTAAGAATCAACTACTGCAATTAGTTAATTAATTTTTTTTTTATCATTATTATTATTAATTATTGTGTGCAGACCGAGCAGTGACTGCTTTAACTTCGAGGATGGCGTCTACTTCGACATTTATCTATTGGCGGCCGTGGGCTGGTTCCTCTTTTTCGCCACCACCCTCCCTCTGCTCATAGTCTACTGGTCAGTATTATTACCCACTCATTACGCCTTATAATGCGCTCGGCTAAAAAACTGGCGACTAAAAAATCAGCTTAATTTCAAAACTGGCGATTAAAATATGAGCTTATTTTAAAAGCTGGCGCCGAAAAGATGAGATTATTTAAAAACTGGCGACTAAAAAATCAGCTTAATTTCCAAACTGGCGACTAAAATATGAGCTTACTTTAAAAGCTATGGCGCCAAAAAAATGAAATTATTTAAAAGCTGGCGACCTAAAAATTAGCTTAATTTCAAAAACTGGCGACTAAAATATAAAAATTATAATTACTGGCGACTAAAAAATGAGGTTAATTTCAAAACTGGCGACTAGAAACATGGAAATATAATTACTGGCGACCAAAAAAAAAAAAGCTTAATTTCAAAACTGGCGACTAAAATATAAAAATTATAATTACTGGCGACTAAAAAATGAGATTAATTTCAAAACTGGCGACTAGAAACATGGAAATATAATTACTGGCGACTAAAAAAATAAGCTTAATTTTAAAACTGGTGACTAAAAATAAGAATTATAATTACTGGCGACTAAAACATGAGGTTAATTTCAAAACTGGCGACTAGAAACATGGAAATATAATTACTGGCGACTAAAAAATGAGCTTAATATCAAAACTGGCGACTAGAAACACGAAATATAATTACTAGCGACTAAAAAATGAGGTTAATTTTAAAACTGGCGACCAGAAACATGGAAATATAATTACTGGCGACCAAAAAAAAAAGCTTAATTTCAAAACTGGCGACTAGAAACACGAAATATAATTACTGGCGACTAAAAAAAGAATTTAAATTCAAAACTGGCGACTAGAAACATGAAATACAATTACTGGCGACTAAAATATGAGCTTTATCAAAACTGGCGACTAAAAAATGAAAATTATAATTACTGGCGACTAAAAAATGAGGTTAATTTCAAAACTGGCGACTAGAAAAATGGAAATATAATTACTGGCGACTAAAAAATGAGTTTAATTTCATAACTGGCGACTAGAAACACAATTACTGGCGACTAAAAAATAAGCTTAATTTCATAACTGGCGACTAGAAACACGAAATATAATTACTGGCGACTAAAAATTGAGCTTAATTTCAGAACTGGCGACTGGAAACACGAAATATAATTACTGGCGACTAAAATAT
Organism: Polydesmus complanatus; assembly: GCA_034692225.1. Lineage (NCBI taxonomy): Eukaryota > Metazoa > Arthropoda > Diplopoda > Polydesmida > Polydesmidae > Polydesmus > Polydesmus complanatus. The sequence continues at coordinate 3,748 of JAQGAZ010001054.1, forward strand.
AAGCTTAATTTCAAAACTGGCGACTAGAAACGCGAAATATAATTACTGGCGACCAAAAATTGAGCTTAATTTGAAAACTGGCGACTAGAAACAAGATTCCAAGAAATACAATTACTGGCGACTAAAAACGCGCTTAATATAAAATAAATAATGCATTAAACTCCAAAACCGCATGAAATATAAAAACGTGCGACAAAATCATGCAGTTAACTGAAACACCGCTTGAAAAAAAAATTTGTAATGAGCGAGAGCAATAAGCGCATCAGTCCCATTGAAAAAGCATTAGACTCGCGTTCTTTTCCAACCCGTCCATTCAAAATAACATGAAAAACAAATCTACGTGTTAAAAGCCGCATAGACGCTAGCGCCACCCACCGACAACCGGTAAAACTTCAATCCGCGGTCTTTTTTTTTTTTTTTTCAATAATGAGTCGAATTCACCACACCGAAATGTCATTAATTTAACTACATTAATTAATATTTCAATAAAATCTTCTTAACCAACACTTACTCGACACCTTTATCTACCAATTACGTATAACTTTTATTGACGAATGTTTAATTTTATCGATCCGTAGGGTGTTGCATAAGAGCCGAGTGCGGGCCGAAGACGAGCTCATCAAATACAAGTTCTCGGAGCAGCGAGAAGTTTTAAAAGTTCCTCACGATTCCAACCCCCGCATCAACGTACGTCATTAATAACTTAATTAACAATAATAAATTATAAATCTTACTTTGTCGTTGTTTTCGTGTAGACGCAGTCGGGTGGTACGTCGCAATCGCAGCCCGCCATGACGCCGTCGGTAATGAGCGAGAACTCGGATCCTTTCCTCAACCCGCAACGCCTCACCTATCGACCGCCCAGCGCAGTTCCCGGCCCCAATGATGACAAACCAAGATGGCAACAAGTTAAATAAATTATATTATTACTTAATATTTCGGAGAAATAAAATTCACTGTTCTTTTTGTTAATCTTTGAAAACGTCCCGTGAAAAGTTTTTCGCGTCTTTTCGATGTTCTAATGGCGACGATCTTCTTACGTAGCGAGCGTAGATCCGCTCACGTGATCTCGTGTAATAATTTGCGATCCGCTCACGTATTAATCGTATATTAATTGCGATTCGATCAAAGTGATCTCGTTCAGTACGCGCGATCTGCTCATGACGTATTTTTTCCAATGCGATCGCGTGATTTTTGTTGGTCATCGCTATCCGCTTTTTAGCCGGCTCTTATAATAACGGAGCGTGTTGAACGTCTAAATAGCGGATCACGGATGAAAATGGAGAGCGCCACTCAGCGGGATTTTAAATAAACAACGTTACCAACGGCAAATTCAAATATATTAATAAACAATTTATTTATTTAATTTAAAAATTATTCGAAATAAAATCAATCAAATTGTTAAATAAAATCAAAACATTTTTTATTTCAATTTTTTTTTAAAAGCTTAGAATTTCAACTCGTACTTAAGCTTAATTTTTTCACTCGGGAGCTGAATTAGTTGGTCCAACCTAAGTTGTCGACGAAGCGGGTGATGAGGTCGAAGGCCACGCGCGGTTGGTCCTCGGGCACGATGTGGCCCGCGTTCCTCACCAACACTTCCACGAAGTTGTCGGCCGGTTTGGCGTACCCGGCCACGTCCAAGTCTTCGGCCGTCACCTTCCACACGAGACGCGTGGCGTTGTCGTAGTTGGCCTTCGTGTTCCAGCTCATCGACTCGATCATGTTGGTGGTAAAGACGTAGGGGATGATCAGGTCCATCTGCCCGTTGTACAGCATCACTCTGCGATAGAAAATAACAAAAAAAAAAAACAATAAGCGGAAGTGTGAGAAACAGATTTTAGTGAAGGAATTTTAAAATTTCGTGCACTATTTTGAAGTTTAATAAGCTATTTATACATTTCAATGCACTTTTTTAAACCTCGGTAAACCATTTCTAGAAATTCGTTCACTTTTTTAAATCTTTAGTGAGCTATTTCTAGAGTTTAATGCACTTTTTTTTTAACTTACCGTACCTATATTATAGTTTCATGCACTGTTTTAAAATTTAGTAAAGCTATTTCTTCAGTTTCGTGCACTATTTTATATGGTTTTTTTTAGCCAATTCTAAAGTTTCGTGCGTTCAGTAAGCCATTTCAACAATTTCATGCACTTTTTTAAAGTTTAATAAGCTTTAAATAAAATTTCATGCACTTTTTTTAAATTTCAATAAGCCATTTATAGAATTTCGTGCACTTTTTTTAAATTTCATTAAGCTATTTATAGAGTTTTGTGCACTGTTTAAATGCTTATTAAAGCCATTTCAACAATTCCATGCACTATTTAAAATTTAATAAGCTATTCATAGAATTTCATGCACTCTTTAAATTTGAATAAGCCATTCATATATAGAGTTTCGTGCACTGTTTTAATGCTTATCAAAGCTATTTTTAGAGTTTCGTTCACTCTTTTTAATTTTAGCAGAGTTGTTTCAAGCACTTTTTTATAGTTTAATAAGCCATTCATCGAATTTCATGCACTCTTTGTTTTATAAGTACTTTAAAGCACTTTTTTAAAAGTTATATAAGCCATTTAAAGAATTCCATGCACTTCTTTAAAGTTTATTAAAGCTATTAATAGAATTTCATGCACTCTTTCAAATTTTAATAAGACATTTATAGAGTTTCGTGCACTGTTTTAATGCTTATTAAAGCTATTTCTAGAGTTTCGTTCACTCTTTTTAACTTTAGCAAGTTGTTTCATGCACTTTTTTGCGTTTTGTAAGTTGTTTCATGCACTTTTTTTAAAGTTCAATAACTTTTTTCTAGAGTTTCGTGCAGTATGTTATAGGTCAGTAACCCATATCTAGAGTTTCATGCACTTTTTTTAAAGCTCAGTAATTTTTTTCTAGAGATTCGTGCACTGTGTTATAAGTCAGTAACCCATTTCTAGAGTTTCATGCACTAGCTTCGATAGTTTCATGCGCTTACGGAGGTAGAAAATCCGATTTCCCCCATTAAGTTAAGCGAGAAAAAAACAATCTTTCCCACTTATAGAGTTAAAACCACCTCCATTTCCCCCTTACGTAAACTAAAGTTCCCACTTACAGAGGTTAAAAAAGCCTCGGATACATTACCTGTAGTTGTTGTCGATGAGTTTCTCCACCAGGGGCTTAGTGGTGTTCATGAAGTCGTTGACGAAGAAGCTCTCCACCTTGATGCCGCCGTGGTAGGTGAGTCCGCCCACGTGGATGGCGGCGCGCACGGCGTCGGTCAGCATCCAGGGCTCGTAGTAGCTGTCCTCGGGGCCCACCGTCTCCAGGAAGTTGTAGTAGTAGGAGAAGCCGGTGTAGTTGTAGAACATGGTTGGGTAGGGGTAGAAGTCTCCGTTGAGCATCATGTCGAAGAGGTAGAAGGCGGCGGACAGGTTTCCGGCTTTGATCAGCTGCACCATGTCGTACTGCACGTCGTAGTAGTCGCTGCGCTGCACGTCGTCGATCAGCCCGATGCCGTACAAGTAGTCGGCGTAGTTGTTCTGAGTGAGCGGGTCGATCAGCCCGTTGCCGATGGACACGCCCTTCAGGTTGATGACGGTGCTGGCCGTGGGGTTCTCATCGTGGATCTTGTTGGCGATGGCCGGGATGTATTTACCTGGATATAAGCACATTCAATTAATGTTTAATCAACTCTCCCACTTATGGAGGTAGATAATTCCGTTTTTCTTACTTAGAACGGTAAAAATTCCACCTTTCCCACTTATAACGGTAAAAATCTGTCTTTCCCACTTATAAAGTTAATATGACTTACATTTCCCACTTATAGAGGTAAAAATCCATTTTCTTCCAAAATAGAGGTAGAGAATTCCATCTTTCCCACTTATAAAGGTAGAAAGTTTTATCCTTTCCACTTATGAAGTCAAAAAATAATCTTTATTTCCCACTTATACCGGTGAACAACTATCTTTCCCACTTATAGATATAGAAAATTCCATCGTTTCCACTTATAACGGTAAAAAAATCTATCTTTCCCACTTATATAAGTAGAAAATTATATCTTTTCCATTTTAATATATAAGTAGAAACTTTTACCTTTCCCTTTTACCTTTCCCTCTTATGAAAGTAGAAATTTTTATCTTTCTCACTTATAGAAGTAGAAATTTTTATCTTTCCCACTTATAAAAGAAGAAATTTTTATTTTTTCCACTTATACATGTATAGTTAGAAAAATCTATCTTTCCCACTTGTAGAATTGAAAAATTTTATTCTTCCCACTTATACAGTTAAAATGACTTACATTTCCCACTTATAGAAGTAAAAATCCATTTTCCCCCAAATCAGAGGTAGAGAATTCCATCTTTCCCGCTTATGAAGTCAAAAAATAATCTTTATTTCCCACTTATAGAGATAGAAAATTTCATCTTTCCTACTTATGGAGGTAGATAATTCCACCTTTCCCACTAATAACGGTAAAAATCTGTCTTTCCCAATAATTAATGTCAAAAACTTTTATCTTTCCCACTTATAGAAGTAAAAAGCTATCTTTCCCACTTATAGAAATAGAAAATATTTTATCTTTCCCACTTATAGAAGTAAAAAGCTATCTTTCCCACTTATAGAAATAGAAAATATTTTATCTTTCCCACTTATAGAAGTAGAAAATTCCTTCTTTCCCACTTATAAAGTTAAAATAACTTACATTTCCCACTTATCGAGATAAAAATCCATTTTCCGCTTATGAAATCAAAAAATAATTTTTATTTCCCACTTATAGAGATAGAAAGTTCCATCTTTCCTACTTATGGAGGCAGATAATTCTACCTTTCCCACTAATAACGGTAAAAATCTGTCTTTCCTAATAATTAAGGTCAAAAACTTTTAAATTTCCCACTTATAGAAGTAAAAATCTATCTTTCCCACTTATAGAAGTAAAAATCTATCTTTCCCACTTATAGAAGTAAAAATCTATCTTTTCCACTTACAGAAGAAAAAGCTATCTTTCCCACTTATGAATTCAAAAAATAATCTTTAATTTCCCACTTATAGAAGTAAAAATCTATCTTTCCCACTTATAGAGATAGAAAATTCCATCGTTTCCTCTTATCAAAATCTGTTTTTCCCACTTATATAGTTAAAAAAAATTATCTTTCCCACTTACAGAATTGGAAAATTTTATTCTTCCCACTTATAAAGTTAAAATGACTTACATTTTCCACTTATAGAGGTAGAGAATTTTATCTTTCCCACTTCAAAAAATAATCTTTATTTCCCACTTATACAGGTGAACAGCTATCCTTCCCACTAATAGAAATAGAAAATTCTATCGTTTCCACTTATAACGGTAAAAAGAACCTCTTTCCCACTTATGAAGGTAGAAAATCCCATCGTTTCCACTTATAGCGGAAATAAAATCTATCCTTCACACTTAGTAAGATCGAAAAATTTTATCTTTCCTACTTATATAATTAAAAAAATTATCTTTCCCACTTATAGAATTGGAAAATTTTATTCTTCCCACTTATACAGTTAAAATGACTTACATTTCCCACTTATAGAAGTAGAAAATTTTATTTTTCCCACTTTAAGAAGTAAGAAATTAAGCCAATACTTGCCCACATTTCCCACTCTTGGAAACACAAAAATGACCTACCTTACCCACTTATAGAGGTGGATTCTTTTCCTTTCCTCTTGCAAAATTTAGATATAGCGTAGCCTACATTTCCCACTTATTGAAGCAAACTATAGTCTATAATTTCGCTCATAAAAGTAAAATAAGTCAACACATTCCACTTATAGAGGTAAAAAAACTCAAGTTCCTCTCCTCTTATAGAAGTGAATATATTGTACAGTTCACCTTTGAAGAAACAAAAATAACATATCTTCCCACTTATACAGGTAACAGAGTCAAAACTTTCCATTTATAGGAGTCAAAAGATATTACATTTCCCACTTATAGAGGTAAAATGTTCTTAGTTTCTCACTTATGAAAGCAAAAATGTTCCATACGTTCCCACTTATAAAGGTAAAAAATTCTAGATTCTAAAAATTTCCCATTTATAAAGAACAAATAACATAATTCTCTCTTAAAGAGATAAAATTACTTCTTATTCCCACTTAAAGAGGTAAAATGACAACTCTCCATTTATAATTAAAAGTAAGAATTTCTCCCTCCCACTTATAGAGGGAAAATTATAGAAGTGTACAATTCCCACTTTAAAAGTAAAAAAAAACCCTGTCCCACTTACGGAGATGAGTGTGAGTTACCTGCGTACGATTCTCCCGTGATGTAGAATTCGTTGGGTAGGTACTCGGGGAAGACGGTGTAGAACTGGGTTAGGGCCGAGTAGAGGTCAGCGGCCACTTGGTCCTCGTTGGTGACGTAGCCGGCGTCGGAGTCGGTGAAGCTCCATCCGGTGCCTACGGGGTTGTCGATGTACAACATGTTGTAGTTTTTGTTCCACGTGTAGTTGTTGGCCACCAGGCTTCCGGTGGAGTCCACGTGGTAAGGGCCGGTCTCCACGAACAGCCCGTACATGTCGGAGCCTCCGGGCCCGCCCTGCAGCCAGAGGAGGAGGGGCGCTGTGGCCGCGTTGTTCTACACGAGTCAAAATAAAATTATAAACTGTTTAGTAAATGGTTTCATGCACTTTTTTAATATTTTCTAACCTATTTCTAGAATTTCGTGCACTGTTTTAAATTTTAATAAGCAATTTCTAGAGTTTCCTGCGCTTTTTTAATGCTCAAAAAGTTACTTCTAGAGTTGCATGCACCTTTTTATGTTTAGTCAGTTGTTTCATGCACTTCTTTAAGGTTCAACAAGTGATTTCTAGAGTTTCATGCACTTTCTTAAATTTTAATAAGCGATTTCTCAAGTTTTCTGCGCTATTTTTATGTTTTAGTAAGTTGTTTCATGCACTTTGCAATGCTTTTTTAAGTAATTTCTAGAATTTCGTGCACTTTTTTAAAAGCTCAAGAAGTTATTTCTCGAGTTTCGTGCATTTTGTTTATGCTTTGTAAGTTGTTTCATGCACTTTCTTAATATTTTACTAAGCTAATTCTATAGTTTCGTGCACAGCGTTAAAGCTCAATAAGTTACTTCTAGAATTTCCTGCACTTTCTAAAGTTTAGTAAATTGTTTCATGCACTAAATTTTAAATGTTTTCTAAGCGATTTCTAGAATTTCCTCCACTTTCTAAAGTTTAGTAAATTGTTTCATGCACTTTTTAAATGTTTTCTAAGCGATTTCTAGAATTTCATGCACTTTTTTAATATTAACTAAGCTAATTCTAGAGTTTCGTGCACTGTTTTAAAGCTCAGTAAGCTATTTCTAGAGTTTCGTGCACTGCTTTAAAGCGTAATAAGTTATTTCTAGAATTTCCTGCACTTTCTAAGTTTTAGTAAGTTGTTTCATGCACTGTTTTAATGTTTTCTAAGCGATTTCTAGAATTTCCTGCACTTTCTAAGGTTTAATAAATTGTTTCATGCACTTTTTAAATGTCTTCTAAGCGATTTCTAGAATTTCCTGCACTTTTTTAAAGTTCAGTAAGCTATTTCTAGAGTTTCGTGCATCGTGCAGCGATTTCTAGAGCAGTTTAAAACTCTTATTATTAAAACCTAGTTTTAAGTTACAGCCAAAACCATGGATCTCATATTAATTAATTACGTTAATTACCTGCGCTTCGAAGAACCAGAAAAACATATTGGAATTATAGGTGGGATTGGTGGTGAAATATCCGGAATAAGAGACGGAATCAAAGCCCTCGATGGCTCCCACCGCGCTCAGCGTCTTCGCCTCGGCCGCCTGACCATCCTGGATGTAGGGCGTGAGGAAGAGCGGGCTGCCCGGGTCCTGCCCTCGGACAACCACCGTCGCCACCGCAAAAAACACCACCGCTAAGATTTTCACGTACATTTTCTATCAACTTTCGCACAACAAAATAAAAGTTTAAAAAATAAAAACCACTCGACGAAAATCTAAAAACTTTTTATCTTCGTTGGCCAAAAACAACTCGAACTCTGAACCTACAAACGAAAATCTCCTGCAACTGATAAAAGTATTCAAACTTATTATCTTATCTTCCCTCAAACTCAATTTTACCTCGATAAACGTTGCACAAAATTCCGTCTACTCATCGCGGTGAAGAATATCTATTTATACTCTTAATCACTTTTATATATAATCAAAAACTTGAGATTAATAAATTTTACTTGTATCGGATCGGAACAAATCGGGAGCAGGGGATAGAAAATGTTGATAAAACTGGGAGAAAAACACGTGAAAAGTAATCGAAACGCCATTACGAAACAAATCTTACTTTTCGACACGATTGTAATTAAACTTTTAATTACCAAATTCCTGTTGCGACTATTAAAAACCTCGACATGCCAACGATTCGTCACTGGTGCCAAGAAAAACGCAAGACCTAATCGAAAAACGATCTCAAAAGTTCCGTTTCCACACATCATCATCCTCAAGGATCTATTTACACACTGCCAAGAAAAAACCATTTACATTAAACAGTTGAATTATTAATTACTCGTACTAATATAACTTGTACGGAGAAAGTTAATAGCGGGGAGAAAGTACCCGAAAACACACTGAAAAGTATCGAAACGAATTAAGAAAAAGCATTACGAAAAACCAAAGCTTACTTTACGTCACCGATTAGAATTTTAATTTGCCAAATTTGGGTTGCGACTATAAAAAAATTAAAAAGTTATTGCCAACACTATTATTATCGATAATTAAAAATTCAAATTAAACTAATGCCGGAGGAAAAGGCTCTCGATCTCTCTCAAGGTTAGCGAACCGAACTGAATCTAGAAATCGCACGGTGCGAGTTGAGGTGCCGCAGGGCTCCTTTTCTACGTCCTAGACACGCGGGAAGATTTACTCGAGCATTCGTCTGAAGGAATTCCTACCGGCATCTCAGACGACCAGTGTTTCTCTTGTACGATAGCGACAACTTTCCCCTCGGTGTTACCTAACTCGGAGATCGATGGATCGCCAGACCAAAAAAAGCTTCTTGTACGGTACCTTTCGGGAGCCCTAGAAAGATTTTTGCGCGAGTCTGTTAACAATAATAATGATCGCTCAGTCTCCTCCCTTTTATAGAGATGATCTTTCGAACATTCTTCTGCAAGGATTCCTACCAACTTAAGACAGACGACCAGTGTATCTCTTGTGCGAATTTTGTTTACTTTCGTTCCAGCGAGACTTGATAGTTACTAGGTAGCGGAGTTGGGCTTCGTCAACGATCGATGGATCTTCAGACCCAATAAAAAGCTTCTCGCACCTTTCCCCGATACCTAGAAAATCTTTTGCGCGAGTATCTCAACAATAATAATTATTATGACTTCGATCGATATTTAAAATCTACGAAATTAAGAATATCACCTTATTTTATAGGCGCTAAACTTGGTTATAGATGGATTTTATTTAGAAGCTGTTTTGCTTTCCGCTCGATTTGAAAAAAAGGTCTTACGATTTATGATTATGACGGCTGTAATAATAAGTTTGCGAGCGAGAGAATTATTATTATACCTCTAAGATTTTAAATTACGGATCTGTATTAGCGATTTCCACTTGCGGAGCGATTTGCGTTCGAACAAAATTTTTTGGTATTATTGCTAGGCGCCGAGATCGAATGTAAACATTAACGTAGCTCCATCTTTTGCCTTAAATTATTAAAATTCTGCCCAACTTTTGGACCGCAAACGGTGCCAACACAACTGGTAACGTAAATCTAGAAATTTAAAAAATCTGTAATCAGTAAATATTAAATACACAAATCGCCGTATAAATAAACAGTTCATTGATTCAGTTTATGATTATAAATTTAATCAATTTTCTTTTTTTAATTTAAAAAGAATCATCCGAACGAGACAGAATTCATCATTCAAATGTATCGAAATGTAAAAATTTGTTTTGAGAAGAAGAAAACTCACTTGGGGAAAACTTCGCTCGGCGAAAATGTACTTTCATCATTCAATCTTCCCCAAAACTTCTCACCAAGAATAATCCTAAAAATTTAAAACAAAACAATGTTAGAAGCCGATTTCAGAAACACGAGTAAATTTTGAGAATTTAAAGAATGTCAAGTCAGATATAAAACCGAATCAACAAACACAATTATGCCTGGGGCGGTACTGATATTCATCATTCTCAACGTTCGAAATCATTAATTTAATAATTACTATCGCAGTAGAAACGTATACTCACAAAGTGTTTACTCAGTCTTTAAACTCTCGCTTCGTGAAAATACTCTGAGCATTTCATCTTTCAAATTGTGGATCACCGAATCTATAGAACAAAAAAGAAGCGCATTAGTTTCAAAATACAAAATCTGTTTCTTATGAGCTTAACATTCTTATTTTCAGTAAGAAAATTGTCTGCAAAATAATATTAAGGCATATGCTTGTCTATAATTATTTTGATCATCACTATAAAAACGCAGGAAATTGAGACTGAAAATAATTCCAGAAATTCCACTTACCAAATACAAGTCCAGTTTCCATCTCATCATAAAATTCTGTCACCATGCAACACGGCTCTAAAAATATTGAAAAAAGAATTTTTACAAACTGTTTAAGCCACTAGAAAATTATAAATAGAAAGAGTGGTAAAAGATCAGAGAGATCATTCACGATCATATATCGAATCAACAAACACAATTCTGCCTGGGGCGATACAAATAACATCATTCTCAACGCTCATAAATTTAAAAAATCAGAAAATACACTTACAAAAATCTTGGTTCCAATTTCCACTTAACGTCAACAAAGCTCTTCATCTTTCCACATCTCAGTCCCGGTCAACACTCTGTAAAGAAATAAATCAAAAACTTTTAAATATCTTCCACATGTTTTAAGAATTTAAAATTGAGTAACGGAATGATCCAATCAGACAGCAAACATGCAGATGTTTGCAAGGATTACAAAAAAAACTTTCTTTTATTGTGCGGGTGCACTGAGACTAATCCTTGTTCATCATTTTAAATCATTCCACAAAAAGAAAACCAACCTGAATCCAAAATTCCAAAAGACCAAACATCCAGAGCCATTAACTGGTTAAATCTCTATGGAAAAATACAAACAAAATTAATAGGAAAATTAAGGAAAGAAAATAAAAACATTTTGAGCAGTGGTAATCATCGTTAACCCTAAGCAACGTTCCCGAAAATATGTCAGTTGCTCGGGTTAAAGTTTTGCAACCAAAACCTCTGAGGGAGAGGTATTGTGTTATCAGGATTTCTAATCATTTTTACCTAGATGTAAACAAAAAACATTCAAAAAAGATAGATCTCTTACCCATTAAATTATACAGAGTTTGTTTTTGAATTCATGGCGGAACCTAGATCCTCGATTCAAACGGCTTCAACCTGAAAAATACAAACGTAGAAATCAATAATTTTGCTCTCTATATTGATCAACACGTGGTCCGAAATAATTAGAAAAAATCATCGTTAACCCTAAGCAACGTTCCCGAAAATTTGTCAGTTGCTCGGGTATAAATTTTGAAATCAGAGCCTTATGTCGCATAGATTTCTAATCATTTTTACCAGATGTAAACAAAAACCTTTTTAAATTTAAGATATTATTACCCATTAAAACATGGCAGATCCTAGATCATCGATTGAAACTGCTTCACCTATAAAAATACAACGTAGAAATTAATAAATCTGCTCTCTCTAATTGGTCAACACGTAATCTAGAAACAATATAAAAAATTATAGTTAACCTGAAGTAACGTTTTCGAAAGTTTTTGCCGGTTACTCGGATCATTTACCAAATTTACACGTAAGATGGAGGAGAACCAATCATCAAATTTCAACGCTCGAGACTTTACAATTATCTTCTCGCCTATAAAACAAAAATTCGCATTAATATAATATAATAATAATTAATTAACTAATTAGTATTATTAATCTTTGATCAGGTAATACATTCAACAAACTCTTTTTCAGTACAGGTCTGTTTTTTTCATCATCTTTGCGGGGAATTATTTTTTCCCCCAAAATATATAGCGCAAAAATTAAATCACGCTATCATTATTCGATAAAACATAACAAGATAAACGAGTATCTTACCTACGGATGAGGATGGCCAAAGATTCAACATCCCGTCAGCTTCACCATTCATTTCAAATTATTAATGGCGTCTGCTTAAGCGTTGATCCAAAGATCTTGGTTAATCTATAGGAAAAACAGATAGTGTCGTCGCTTCATTCGAAATAACGAAGATACAAATAGCGAACGCTCGACCAAAATGTCTATGGGAACAAAGATACTATCTAGTTCTCATTAGCGCCATCTACCGGGAAGAGGCGAAAACTGGGGGAAAATATAAAATTTATGTTTTGGAAGGAGGGGAAAATTTCAAAATTTTGAAACGCAAGTTAAAATTTATTCTTGTGTAAAATTATGTAATTTAAGTTTTAAATAAAATTTTGATAAGATTAATTTTGTTTACTATAAATTTAATTTACTGTAAAAAAAATATGGAAAATAATTCTTACAAATGAGGGGGCTCGCCAACTGGGACTCATTATACAACATTATAAACCCTCGATCTCCTCTAGAGTATTATAGATTATTATAATTATGGGCTATTGATGGCGATGACCAGAAGAAAATTACCTAAAAATAAATAAAAAGTTCGTTTACAACAGCGTGGAGCCCGCTTTTTTGAACCTTTATTCGATGTTTTCAGCTCGTTCTTCGTCTCCTTCGGTGTCTTCCTGAACTTCTCCTAACACCTCTTCCTCTTCTTCCGTCTCCCAACCCTCATCATCATCTTCTAACTCAATTTCTGGATCGAGTACAATACGAAAATCGTCTCTCGCGGCTGCGTGGTACAAATCCATGATGTTGTTTAAGGCGGAGTCCATTCGCATGTCTTCGATCATTTCTTCCAAGCCAAACATGTTAGGCACGTCGTCGGGCCTGTTAAAAAACGCGTTTAATTGTTCATCCAGCTGAGCCGCTCGTTCTTCCCGCGTGCTTGTTGCTTCTCGTCCCACGTTGTATTCGATATCCTCGTCCGTATACACGAATTTCACGGTCCTCCAGCTGTACGGATCACGGTCGCCCACTGCATCGGCGTCTGGATTAAGCACTTCGATCTAATTTATATACTTAATTTGAGATACTTAATATATTTATTTGTAATCTAATGTACTTACCCCGTCCTCTTCCGCGTTATTAACGCTTTTAAATAGCTCAATTTGTGAGGAATCTGGATCCATAATCGAAAAAGAAAGATGAAATTTCTCTCTTTTCGCGTTTCGAAGGGAAGACTAGAAAGTACGGAGCCCTCAAAAGAGCCACGCCATACTTTAATTACGTGAAATAATAATTTTGTAGATATTATTAACTAATTTGTTTTAGCTTTACCAAAATAATTTAAATTAACTCAAATATTCGTAAACGTTCTTACTAATAATTGTTAAGATACGCAACTAAATTGAAATAAACATTTATTGTAGCCGTTTTAAGGTAGCGTAGGTTTTGGCGTGGCTTGAGAAGATTTTTTTTTACCATTAAGTTGCGTGATAACGTCGTTAGATGGCGCTGTAAAAACATGTGGAAAGACAAAAAATAGTTCACGGTAAACAGAGTAACTGATAAAGGAGTAAACGCGCTAAAGGATTAATTGCAAAAGAGTTCACAAGAGGCAAATTTTCATTGTGAGTCTTTTGTCGGCAGTTATTATGCTGTGGAGCCTTTAAAATATGAACGCTTTCAGCGTGAGTCCTATTTATACCCGTAAACCGCTAGGTCAATGACGTTGACAGATGGCGCTGTCAAACTTTCACAAATAAAATGGCGCTAATATCAGAATAATTATTATTCTCCAGGTAAATACTTAACTTTTTAATTTCGTTTTGTTTACACATGTTGAACGACGAGGATAATATTAAAAATGGAAAGCGAAGAAACGGCTGTGATTCAGCGTCTCGACATCTGCGTGTTATGTTTTCGTTTGGGGTTTTTCTTTTTTTTCACAAATTTCTGTTTTTTTTGTCACGTAATATGCGACTTTCAGCCAGAAATCATCTTCGTCCTCCTCCTCCTCCTCTTCAATGATACGAAGACGACGATTACGGAGGGAGAAGAAGCCGACCGGGAAGCATCCCCTATACCTATACAGTGTGTAATAATAATTATTAATTGAATTTAGTTAAAAATTATATTCTATTTACCGCTGCTGTTTTTCTCGTTTCAGCTTAATCCGCGCTATTTTTTCCGCTAGATTTTTCTTCGACTTGAAGTACTCGCGTATCTCGGACTCACGCGACTCTTCAATGGCGTACACACAATACCACATGTTCTCATATGACAGCAGCCGGATGAAGGAGCGGGGCCTGGTCGGCTCATCCGACGCTGGAAACGAGTGTACGTATTCCGCATAGCGACTCAGCAAGTCGTATGATTGCTCGATGGCATCTTGCAACGGCGTGATGGATTTTAGGGCCAGCACCACGGTGCGATATGTGGCGCCGGAGCCGAAGAATTGGCTCACGGACATTTTCGAACGATGAATGGCGACCAATAACTGCGCCGTCGGGATGAAAGCTTCTTGACGGAAGGTGAGATGGTCCGGTCTTGCGGCGGCAGAGGTTAGCAGCTCGTCCACCGTCTTATTTAACTGGTTAATCTCGATTAACGACTGCTTAATCGAGTTTATTAACAAGTCCTCTATACGCGGCTTAATAGCTTCCTCGTATGACGGGGGATTCGTATTCTGTATAACACAAATACAATGTATAACAGAGTGCGACGTGCAGAAGGTTGAATGCGAGGTCTATGGGTATACTTTAGATTCATTAATTTTATTAAAACATAATTATATTTACCGTGTTTCCCATTTACTATTGATTAGATTTGATGTGCTTTTGGTTAATGAGAGAAGATCAATTTAAAAGAGTCTTTCTGCTTCGATGTGGATCATCGTTTTGATTTGGATGGAAAGCCAAACCCTTCAATGTGAAGATACTAAAAGCCTCTGCGAAAAGTACGTTTATCTCTCCCCTTTCATTTCATAGTGCGATCATCCCCCACTATCGATCCCTTTCTCCCCCCTCTAATCGCTGCAACAGGTTTACATTACAGTCTATGGAAAAAATTCATAATGAAAATCTATGGGAAAAATTTTGGATTAAATCACCAGGATTTTTTTTTTTCTTATTATTTCCTACAATTCAATATTTATTTTTCTTCTCATTAAAATAGACATTTCATAATAATATTTTCGTCTAACCACTTGCATACACTATTTATATTATAATTATTATCTGAAAGGTACTTGAAGTATAGGCTTGCTGCACAACGCACGAAAACTTAAATCCTGAAAACAAAAAACAGTATTGTTTTTGTTTAGGTGAACTGCGCTGGGGTTCCCTTCGGTGCCCCTTGGCTGTTGGAGCGCAGGCAGGAAGGGTACTTGTCCGTTTGGCTCTGGTGCAGTAGCAGCAGCTTCTGTTCCAGGTCCGCGTCTTCTTCGGCCAGACGTTCCGCTCGAAGCCAACGACGGTTCCACCACACGAACAACCAGGCCGCGCACTTCCTATAATAATATAAAGCGTTACTTCATTTCGTAGACGCAAAGGACGGCAGCAGGTTTACCACTTGTCGTTCAATCGTTTCAGCTCTCTTTCCTCAGCCAGAACCACCTCTTCGCCCAACACCTTCCTCACCTTCAAGTACTCGGCGGCGGTGGACGTTCGATCGTCGATGGCGAACAACAAATAGCGGATCTTCCTCAACGAGCGCAGGAAAAAGAAGCGCGACTGCTGCTTGACGACGTCCACCCATTCCGTGGGGAAGTACTGTCGCATACCCTCCATGTTGTTATCGCAGCAGGCGCTCAACCGACTGATGGAGTCCAACGAGTGGCTGATGGAACGGTGCGACTGGCGGATGAATTTCCTCGCCAGCTTGTAAGCGCCGAGGACGAGAGAAGAGCCGGCAAAGTCGGAGATGGAGCTTCGACAGCTGTTAATGGCGATGTACGAGCTCTGGATGGCGGTCAACACCTCGATAAACGCTTCGAAGTACTCGCGTGCTGAGGCGGCGGAGGTGAGAGCATCCTCCAGAGAATCGATAGAATCGTCGATCGACGTATTTAAATCGTTGATGGAGATTAACGAGTGATGAATGGAGCGGATTAACGGATCGTTCTCAGCAGCGGACGAGAGATGCGGATCTCGTTTCCTTCTCGACTTTTATTTAAAAGACCCCCCAAAAAAACAACAAGGTAATTTTTAATGTCGTCCATTAAAATTGTACGTTTAAGAATTTGATTTGTTATTTAAGATACCTTAAAGATCATCATTTCGAATCCTATAGATATCTGGATTGACGAGAGAACGAATTGAATGGATCCCGTAAAGTGCCTTTCTGCTGCTATGGAAAGCAAACCCATGCGAAAATCCAAAACAAGAGACTCCACTGCGGAGACTGCGTTTATCCCCTTTTCTATTTTTATCTCCCTCCTCTCTCTCTCTCTTATTTATATTTGAACATGTGGAGGGAAAAATTTGGTAGCGAAAACATTGCGCGGCGTATTTTTTGGAATAAAAAATTACTCAACCAAAGCTTTGGTTTCACGAGAAATCTTTTAAAAGTTTATTACGAGTCCCCATCATTTACAAAAACAGAGAATACCTGTTGTCAAAGACATAATAAAGTTAACAAATTCGAAAAGATTCAACAAATTCAAATTAGAATATTCAAATTTTATTAAAACCATTGATAAAAGTTCGCAAACACTTTTCGATTGAATGTCGGAATTCTGCAATTGAAAATCTCGAATCAGTTAAAAGTTAAATATATTCGTATAATTTCAGATAACACAAATTATTGTTAATTCAGTATAAAAAAATAATTTTAATCCCATTTTTTTAAATTTAATATTAAAAAAATCATCCGAACGAGACAGAAATCATCATTTTAAAATATCAGAAATTTTACAAGTTTTTTTTTTTTGAAAGAAAACTCACATCTTTTCCTATAATTTTTGACCAGCCAAAACATGGGAACAGTTCCAAATCTACGAAAAGAAAGAAAAAAGTTTAATTAAAAAATAGGAAAAAAAAATTGTAAACAAAGCCTTAATATTTTTAAATTTTCAGTAAGAAATTATCTGCAAAATAATATTAAGGCATATGCTTGTCTATAATTATTTTGATCATCACTATAAAAACGAGCAAATTTGAGACTGAAAAAGAAATTCGACTTACCAAGTACAAAATTCCAGCTTCCATCAAATTATACGTCTCATACACGGTTCTAAAAATATTAAAAAAGGAAATTTTTAAGAAACCTTTTTATAAGATACTAGAAAATTACAAATAGAAAGAATGGTAAAACATCAGCGAGATCAATTCACGATCTTATCGAATCAACAAACACAATTATGCCTGGGGCGATACAAATAACATCATTCTCAACGCTCGAAAAATTTCAATAAGTCAGAAAATACACTTACAAAAATCTGGTTTCCACTTAACGCCAACAAAGCTCTTAATCTTTCCACATCTCAGTCGACACCATCTGAAAAGAAAATCAAAATCTTTTAAAAACATTTTCCACAATGTTTTAAAAATTTAAAGTGTTGTGTAGTGGAATGATCCAATCAGACAGCAAACATGCAGCTGTTTGCAAGGATCAAAAAAAGCTTTCTTTTATTAAAGTGTGGGTACACTAAGACTAATCCTTGTTCATCATTTTGAATCATTCCACAAACCCATCTTTCTCTTTAATCAAAAATTCAAACGTACCAAAGTTCAAAATTCAGAGACCAAAGCGAACGAGCATCAAAACTGATCCATTAACTGGTTTCATCAGTCTCCTTCCACATTCAACAAACCCAACTCTGGAGCATAGTTCCGCCACATCAACGATCCTAAAATATTGAAGAAAAAAGTTTTAGAAAAATTTTTTTTTCGACATAGAAATTATAACAAAATAGTAAAACATCAGCGAGATCATACACGATCTTATATCGAATCAACAAACACAATTCTGCCTGGGGCGATACAAATAACATCATTCTCAACGCTCATAAATTTCAATAAGTCAGAAAATACACTTACAAAAATCTGGTTCCACTTTTCAACCGCTCACATCTCAGCCAACACTCTGAAAAGAAATAAATGAAAACCTTAAAATGTCTTCCACATGTTTTAAGAATTTAAAATTGAGTAACGGAATGAATTAATCAGACAGCAAACATGCAGCTGTTTGCAAGGATCAAAAAAAGCTTTCTTTTTTAAAGTGTGGGTACACTAAGACTAATCCTTGTTCATCACTTTAAATCACTCCACAAACCATTTTTCTCTTTAATTAAAAAATCAAACGTACCAGTCCAAAAAAAAAAAAATATATTCCGAGACCAAAGCGAACGAACATCAAAACTGATCCATTAACTGGTTTCATTAGTCTCCTTCGACATTCAACAAACCCAACTCTGGAGCATAATCCTAAAATATTGAAGAAATAAGTTTTAGAAAATATTTTCTTTCGACATAGAAATTATAACAAAATAGTTAAACATCAGTGAGATCATTCACGATCTTATCGAATCAACAAACACAATTATGCCTGGGGCGATACAAATAACATCATTCTCAACACTCGAAACATTCCATTAGAGTCAGAAAATACACTTACAAAAAAATCTGGTTCCAAATTTCCACTTAACGTCAACAAAATCTTTTCACATCTCAGCTGACACTCTGCAAAAAAAAAATTAAAATCTTTAGAAACATCTTCAAGATGGTTTTCAGAATTTAAAATTGAGTAGTGGAATGATCCATTCAGAGAGCAAACATGCAGATGTTTGCAAGGATCAAAAAAAGCTTTCTTTTTAAAGTGTGGGTACACCGAGACTAATCCTTGTTCATCATTTTGAATCATTCCAAACAACAAGCATAATTCTGCCTTGTATATTAGGGGGTGTTCATCATTCTTAAATCTCAATTAAAAAGAGCATTTTAATTTAGAGGGAATACACTTACGAAAATGGGTCCCAACATCCAAAGTTTTCTTTTATTGTGGAGGTACACCGAGACTGATCCTCGTTCATCATTTTAAAAACCATTCCACTATTTCATTTAATCAGAAAAGAAAATTAACCTGGATCCAAAATTCTGGAAGACCGAATCAACAGCTTTCTTTCGCCTCGTTCGTGGCAACCTAATACGAAATAAAAATAAACTATTAGGAGCAAGTCTTTACGTTAAACATTAAGAATATAGAGATGTGCAGCACATGGTTGGAATCGAGCGTTACGAAGCGCGCCGACATTAAGGAATATGCGCTGCTTAAGCCTCTTCGACCCCCGAAAGAGTCGCGAGCTACATCTCTATTCGACGCCGTAGCTTGAGAAATGTACCGCACATAACGCAGCTTCCGACGCTACTACACCAGAGATCGGGTAAGGAATCTAAGGCAAGCGTCGGTTTAAATAAGAAACACAGCAAAAGGTTTTACCTTCGTGAGACCCGAATGCCGGGACCAGTGAAGCCGAGAATTAAGAGTTCGCAACTTCAATAACTCTAAAATTTAAAGAAACAAATGTTAAGACATGTTTTAAAAAATTAAAATGTCGAGTAGTGGAATGATCCAATCAGACAGCAAACATGCAGATGTTTGCAAGGATCAAAAAAAGCTTTCTTTTTATTGTGCGGGTGCACCGAGACTAATCCTTGTTCATCATTTTAAATCACTCCACATTATTCTCTATAATCAAAAAAGAAAAACAAACCTGGATCCAAAAGACCAAACATAGAGAGCCATTAACTGGTTAAATCTCTACGGAAAAATACAAACAAAAATTAATACGAAAATTAAGAAAGAAAAAAACAAGTAAAAACATTTGAAGTGATAATCATCGTTAACCCTAAGCAACGTTCCCGAAAATATGTCAGTTGCTCGGGTTAAAGTTTTGCAACCAAAACCTCTGGGGGAGAGGTATTATGTTATCAGGATTTCTAATCATTTTTAACGGTAAACAAATTCAATACTCCCATTCAAAAAGATAGAAACTTACCCATGAAATTGTACTGGATTCATGGCAGCAGAGCCTGGATCCTCGATTGAAACGGCTTCAACCTGTAAAAATAAAGAAATCAACATTTTTGTTCTTTATATTAAAGAACACGTGGTCTCGAAATAATTAGAAAAATCATCGTTAACCCTAAGCAACGTTCCCGAATATATGTCAGCTGCTTGGGTTAAATTTGAAATCAGAGCCAAGGGTATATTATGTCATTAAGATTTCTAATCATTTTTATCCAGATGTAAACAAAAACATTCTAAAAAGATAGAACCTCTTACCCTTAAATTGTGCTGTATTTTCATGGCGGAACCTGGATCCTCGATTGAAACTGCTTCAACCTGAAAAAATACAAACGTAGAAATCAATAATTTTGCTCTCTATATTAATCAACACGTGGTCCGAAATAATTAAGAGAATCATAGTTAACCCTAAGCAACGTTCCCGAATATTTGTCAGTTGCTCGGGTTAAGTTTTGAAACCCAAAACCTCTTGGGAGAGGTATTATGTTATCAGAATTTTTAATCATTTGTACCTAGATGTAAACAAAAACATTCAAAAGAGATAGAACTTCTTACCCATTAAATTGTACAGAGTTAACACTCTGGTTTTTCCAGACTCTTTCCCCAGCAAGAAGGATCCAAATTTCATGTCTAGAATTAAAAATAAAAGTTCGCAGTTAGTAAAATAATTTTTTAAGAAATTAAAATCTTAAAATTAATTAAAAAAATTATCAGATTATTATAATTTAGTTTTCTACAAAATCAACTCAGATAGGGATAACTGTAAATCAATCATCACATTCAACGTTGCAACTTTATAATAGCGGTTGATAATTAAAATTCAACAAACCTAAAATTCCAATTGACTTTATAATTCTCAAAAAATTGTTCCATTCAAATCTAAAAAAAAAAAAAAAAAATTAGGTTTTAAAATACAGTACAAAAATGAATTTTAACCGAATTGAAATTCAAATTGGTCGAAAAAGGAGAAACCGCGTTTTCGTTGACCACGTGGTCGAAACGCGGTTTCAAACTTTAGCTCGATTTTAAAATAATTAAAAAATTTTAAAATTTCGTATCGGGTTTAATTAATTATTTACTAATAATATTAAATCATTTAAATATTAATGCTTACCATAATTAATTGTGATCATCAAACGGAGTGAAAATGGCTGACCACGTGGTGTCCGAAAACGCCCGAAAATTCCATTATGCCTAAAAAAATTTTAACAAAAAAAAAATCTTATGTTAATAAACTAT
Source organism: Polydesmus complanatus (assembly GCA_034692225.1). NCBI lineage: Eukaryota > Metazoa > Arthropoda > Diplopoda > Polydesmida > Polydesmidae > Polydesmus > Polydesmus complanatus. The sequence goes on from JAQGAZ010001054.1 coordinate 25,045, forward strand.
TTCATTCCAACAAAATCGTTTCAATCAAGTTTTAAAAATATTTGTCAGGTAATACATGCATATTCAACAAACAACGTTTCAGAACAGGTCTGTGTTTTTTTCATCATTTTTTTTTAGCGGAGGAAATTATTATTTCGCGTTAATATATAGCGCATAAATTAAAGAACGCTATAGTAAAGCGATCGAGCGGAAAAATAAAGATGAATATCTTACCTATAGATGAGGATGGCGAAGGATTTAACATCTCGAATAAACGAACCGCGCCGGTAACCGCCATTTTCTTTCAAATGTTAAAAGCGGACGAGCGCACACTTCTCAGCTTTCATCAAACTTCGACTGACGGTTAGAGAATTCGTCTGCTCTATTTATACGCGAGAGGAAAGAGATAGTGTCGCTGCACCGTTCAAATTATGCGAGGAGCCAATAGCGAACGCTGGAATAGCGGTATCCATAGAAACGGTGTACACTATCTCGCTCTTCGTTATCGCCATCTACCGAGGAGACGTGCAAACTACGGTAGAAAATGTCGTCGACCTCGTTTTAAAATTAATGAAAAATCCAATGGAAAAAACAAAACAAAAAATGTACTATTTAACCCTCGAAATAGGGTTTTGCTTTTATTCTAAATACAAACACTTTAATAAAAAATACTCCCAATATTTTATTTTTTTTTTAAAACTTCGATGAAAAAAACATTTTGTTTTTAAACTTTCAAAGCAAAAATTTCAAGTTAATAATATTTACAATTGGCTATATAACCAAAATTTTAAACCACGTGTTTGGCTTATTATTAAATAAATTAAAAAAAAATCACAATTATTTCCGAAAATGGCTTTAAGAAGCCAATTTATATAATATTAAACGACCAACATTGTACCTTTTTTCAATCAATTTTAATAGGTACAAATATCATATAGATACCACGTAAGCCTCACGTTGGGTTCATAGTTAGAATGGAAAAAAATACAGTAATAAATTATGAAAGAGAGAACGAGTGTATTTTATTTTTACGTACAAATGTTGTCGTAGTTTGAGGATTCCATTTCCAAACCAGATTGCACGGACGACCTGCAAATTCCCCAAAAATCCACCGGTCTCAGCGTCTTTTTCGTAGCCACGAATTTCCATCCCATGTGATTGTGGCAGCGTTTGCACTGCGCGATTATCCAAGCGTAGCTAACAAACAACAACAAAATACAACATTTAATTCTTGGCAAAAATGTCTTTACCATCCTTTAATTTATATGGCTTCTCAAACGCTGCAAATTTCGTTTCTGAAGGTTTGTTTATGTAATTGAGGGGCGGTTTTTGTGCAGCTCCACTTTGGTCGAAAACGTTTTTCCCCAGAACGAAAATGGAGAACGTTCACGGGCTCCGAGAGTAAGCTTGGTACGTAAATTAACACTTACCGAAGTTTATAGAACAGTAGCACATACGAGTATCATCGATTAAATGAGATCGATCGGATTTGGTTCATGCAGTTTAAATAATATGTCAAGCTTATGTCCCTCTTATTCCACTCAAAATTCTTCAGTGATCGATAGCAAAATATCATCGTTTTCCTCGCATCTTTGAATCTCATAAAAATGTTTTTAAAATCAAGAATGATCTAGCATAATTATTGTTACAGGTACGTGAAAGTCGAAAGCGTGTTTGAACCGTACGATCGCATGATCCAGACACAAATTTGACTTACCCCAAGTTCAGAGCTCATATAAGCAGGCACCGTTTTATCTCTTGCTCATTTTCGCAAACATGAGACCCGCGATTAAACGGGAAACAGCACAAACACAAACCCTCAATTAATTATCAAACCTTCAGAAACAAAACCGACGCTGCGAATGAAACGTAGCTGGAACTTTTGACAAAAATAAATTCTATATGTTTAGAGGTTCTGCGCATTATTTAAGAAGCGAATCTCGTATAAGATGTGAGCTTCATTATAATTATTACCCCGGGAACCAGCTGTGGTTGGTGGAAGGTCGGCCGTGGAGCTCCAAACCCACCGCTTGATACACCGTTATGGTTTCGTGAACGTAGCCGTTGGGATTGACGTACGTGCCTTGAGGACCTTCGGCCGACATGCTAAAAATATTCTTCTTCTCGGCGATGATCTCTCGACAGTCTTTACACGCCAGCAACATATCCTAAATATCAGAAATAAATCAAACGAATCGACTAAACTTAAACAAGTGAGATTATACGCTTTTCATGATCTCCAATTCGGCTCTCAGCCTCCGTACAGCGCTGTTCAGAGACAACAATTTCACTTTTAAATGATCGTTGATGGGAATATTGGCCGCCACCCAATACGAAAACCTCACGGGGTCTTTGGGGCTGGTGTCCAAGGGCAGGTGACTATTCCAGCCGCTGATCTCCCGCTTTATCTTGCGCATCAAACTCTCCTTTATAAATATATAACGCATTAATAATTCTTAATACAGTGTGTTCATAAAGTCTTACCACGTCGTATTGCTCGTAAACCCACCAAGGAAAAGTCGCCGAGTGACAAAACGGACGCCAATCGTACTATAAACGTTGGAAGAATGAGATTTTATAATTTAAACTACGTATATAGATTTAAAAACTAACTTTTCTTCGTGTTGATTTAGCTGCGAGAACGTTACGACCTTCTTGAAACGTCATCTGCGTGGTGAGTCGATCGAAGTTGGGAGGTTTTAATCTATATTTTTGTAAACACGGTAGATCAGCGCCTTCCAAACATTCATTTACTACCACTTCTTCCAAAATCTTTACTCGACCGTAAAGGATCCTATAGTACAAACTAATTAATAAGCCGTGACACTTAAGTAATTATTGTTTCGGGGAGATTACCCGGCGCTGTTTCTCCAGCTCTTTTTCACGATGAACCTTTGACTGCCATCGGCCAGAATGCTGAGCGTGGCGATTCCGCTGTCAGCATCATCGTCGTATTTGAAATACCTCACTTCAGCCGTCGTTCCAATCATCGAATCCAGAACTACGGGTCGACCCATATCGCTCAAACTTAGAAAAACAAAATCATTAATAATTATAAACAAACCCATACGCGGAGACGTATTATAACATCTATCTGATTCCTATTTTGACGCAGCTGTCAAAGGAAAATAAATACTCGTTACCTATTAGTAATTAAGCCAAACAAACGGTCTTTGGAGATGACAGTGTGCATCATGGAAACTGTTGGCGGATGCAAAAGTTGAATCGGCAATTTTTGACCGGGCATTAGAACCACGTGAGGATACAACAGCAACACTATGGTGCATTCTTCGCCTTCTTCTAGCAAAGTTCTGCCATTTAACTCCTCCAAATCTTTACCCAAGTACTGAAATACAAAACCATCATTCGTTCACTACGGTGCTAACATGTCTTTTAAGACGCAATAAAAATGTTACCGAATGTTGAGTGGGGAGAAGTGCGTCGTACGTCTCTGTACCCGCGTTATTCACGTCGGAAATGTCATCCTCGTTTTCTAAATATTAATAAACATACAGTAGTAAAGTATTCGTGAAACATGGAGCGTGAAACTCGTAATGCAAAGAATCGCTTACCGTCGTCGAACCCGAAATCTTCGTCATCGTCGATAAAGTCATCTAATAAGTTAATTTGATCGTCAGCCATCGTCTCTTCATAATTAAGAAAAACACGAGTTTATAACGGAGATTTATCTACTTTTAATACAATAAATATTGAAAAGTTAAAAACTTGTGAACTTGACCTGAAGATTGTTGTTGATCGCCGCAGTGTATCCAGATTTATAAACATCGAAATATTTAAAATACATAATTGTAGTATTATAGTATAAATAATATTATAAAGTATTAAGTTTATATTAACGTAAATTTTAATTAATGAATTTTAATTTATTTCAATAAATTAAATCATTTTGACGTCTGGCAACGTGAATTTGCATTTTACGGAAACTCCGCCTCTCAACAAATCAGCTCGCACTTCGTGTTCCAACCAGCTGTCAATCATTCACAGCTGAGTAACAGTGTGACAACCGGTGCTACAATTCCCACACGTAAAGGATTATTATTTTCCATAATAAAATAAAACAATTATATTTAAAACAAAAAAATTTTTTTTAATTAAATTTTTAATTAAACTATTTGCAACTAATTTTTACATTAAATTATAAATTTAATAAATATAATTTAGTATTACCAAATTTATTAAAATTTTATAACGAATTCCAGGAAGCGCTAATTGACAACGCAGTAACATTCTTTTTTTTTCCATCGAATCTCTTCGTAAATATTAATGAGGGCGAATCTCAGGTGAAGTTTAAATGTCAAAATTTATTTTTACGTAATAATAACTGAAAATTATAAAATTTAAATCTATCTAGTCGCGTTCTTCGTCTGTTTTTTTAATTTTCGTTTATTATTTTTAAATCATTCTACGCTGTATAAAACACCAAAACAGAGGTAAGTCAAAAATCTTTTTTTTTACAAGAAAAAAATCTGCTTAAAAAATGAGGTCATTCGAGGTGATATCTTTCCCATATGTCATAACTCACCCCTCGTAATAATAATTATTCTTTTTTATTTATTAAAGATTTAAAAAATGGATTACTGGCGCTTGATGTTGGTTTTGTTGGCGTTGGTAGTGTTGGAGCTGATCGAGGCCAAAGACTATTACGACATCTTAGGAGTTTCGCGCGACGCCACCGACCGACAGATTAAGAAAGCCTTTCACAAATTAGCCACCAAATACCACCCGGACAAGAACAAGGAGAAGGCGGCCGAGGAACAGTTCCGAGAGATCGCTCAAGGTCTGAAATCCAATGCAAAATGATAACATAATTATTAAGCACGTTCACATAGTTGGTGTACAGTTTAGGAACCGCACTCGTAGATGAACTGCACACAATCTGAATACTCTTCCGAGTTTTGTAGCCAAAATTTAGATAAAGTATAATGATTATTAAAAAGAAAATGTTGTTGTGGAGGTTTCCCTGTCAAAAACTCTGGCGGTTTTTCTCATCAAAATTTTAATATTATAAGAGGTTTTAGCCATCAAAAGTTAGAAATTATGGAGGTTTTGGTACCAAAACTTTGAAACTAGAGAGGTTTTGCTCTTAAAAGTCTGAAATTAAAGAGGTTCCCTTTTTAAAAGTCCAATATTATAGAGGTTTTCCCATTAAAAGTAGAAAAATTAAAGAGGTTTTTGCTCTTAAATATTTGAAATTATGGAGGTTTAGGTGTAAAAACTTGGAAATTAAAAGAGGTTTTGCTCTCAATTATTAAAAGTTGAAAAGGTTTTGCTATTAAAAGTTCGAATTTAAAGAAGTTTTTGCCCTTAAAAGTCTGAAATTAAAGAGGTTTTCCTCTCAAAAACTTGTAAATTACAGAGGTTTTTGTATTAAAAGTTGTAAATTACAGAGGTTTTCTCTTTAAAAGTTGTAAATTAAAGAGATTTTTACTCTTTAAAAATCGGAAATTAAAGAGGTTTTCCTCTCAAAAAATTGTAAAGTAGAGAGGTTTTCTCATTAAAAGTTGTAAATTAAAGAGGTTTTCCCTTTAAAAGTCCGAAATTAAAAGATTTCCTTTCAAAAATCTGAAAATTAAAAAAGTTTTGACTCTTAAAAAGTCCCGAATTATAGAATTTTTGATGCCAAAAATGTTGTGGGAGGAAAAAGTTTGATCGACAATTAATCTGAATTTAAATTTCAGCTTACGAGATTCTGTCTGACTCTGAGAAACGGAAGCAGTACGACCAGTTCGGAGAAGCGGCTTTCAACGGAGGAACCGGCGGCCGACCTCACCACTTCAACAACTTCAACTTCAACGACTTCTTCAAACACTTTGACGAAGACGACTTTGGCGGCGGCGGAGGCAATCATTTCGGGAACGACAGGAACGGCGGATTCAAGTTCTCCTTCGGCGGAGGTGAGTTCCCAACTTCATTAAGAAAAGCTTAAGATTAACAATTAATAACTATAAATGAATGAATGAATTGTAGGCGATGGCGGAATGTTCGACGACTTTTTCGGCGGCGGCGGAGACGGCGACTCCTGGTCCGATTTTGACAGTTTCGGCAGTCAAGACACGTTCTTCGGCCACTTCGCCGGTCACCATCAGCAGCAGCATCACAGCTCCCACCACAGCAGTCACTCTGAAGGAGGAGGCGGAGGAGGAGTGTACAGGTCTTCCGAGTCTCGGTCTCACTCCGAAGGCGGCAGGACGTGCAAGACGGTGACGCAGAGGGTGGGCAACATGGTCACCACCTACACCCAGTGCTCCTAGAACAAAAGTTTTAGAACAATAATTTTTTTTATCAATGGGAAAGAAAATGTTTTGTGATATATTTATGCGTGGAAAGAGAAGAAGAAAGGATCAACAAAATCGTTCGAAATTTCAAAGTCACTTTTGAAACCCAATTTCTGTATAAAAATAAACTCCTCTCCCTCCAAAATGTAAATGCTGTAAAAACAATGACGAATGTATAGCGCAAAATAAGTTATTGTACAATAATAATATATTAAAAGAGAGAGATTCTATTAGCTTTTTATTTATTTGTTAACTTTTATTTTTGTCATTCAAGCAAAACACCGGCTTGTTTACATTTCTTTATCCCGGATCTGAGACTCCATCAACGTCACTCGCAAAAAAAAAAAAGATTTTCCCTCCTTACGTTTAAAAAAAGAGGGAGGGGCAGAGAGAGAGAAAGAGAGGGATAAAAGTTGAGGGGTAGGGAATAAACCAGTAGAAAAGGGTTTTGTATTTTTCCAGAGATTGCTTTCCATACAACTCCCCAGACCGCGCTTCATCTCTCCACAGCTTTTCGTCGCTCATCTCTCTTCGTTCCATATTTGAGGTTGAGACTGTTAAAATGAGGAACGTGGTAACTATAATAATTCCCATTTCAATATACTGTAACTATTATTAAAATTATGTTACCTTTAAAAAAAGATTTGGGGACCAGCTGCGGACTTTCCATCCGACAAAGCTGAGATGGAATCGACATTGAACGTTACTACGGAAGCGCTACATTTGGTTCAGCGATCGACGGATGCAATCCATCAGCATTTAATGTCTACCAGTCAAGCGGTAAACTCTATTAAGCAGCAATCAAACTCAACTAATCCATCTGCAGCAGCGCAGGACTCGATTCATCAGTCAGTAAAGCAGATGAAAGAGGCGGTCACCTCGCTCCATCAGTCAGTAAACTCGATTGAAGCGTCGGTAGCCTCGATGCACCGGGCGGTAGACTCACTCGCAGATCTCGCGGAAAAAGCTCATTTCTAAATAAAAATGATTTATTAAAATGATCGTGGCAAATGATTTTAAACAATTCGAGAATAAATTGCTCGTTTACATTTCTTTAAACTCCGGGTCTGAGGTTCCATTAACTCCAATCAGTAGATAGAATTATACCGGTACTCGCCAAAATAGTTTTTCCCATCACAATGCTTAAAGAGAGAGAGAGAAGAAGGGGATAAACGAAGACCAGAGGGGGGAGAAACGGATCGATATTGGGGGATGATCGCACAATGAAATGAGAGGGGGGATAAACGTACGTTTCGCAGAGGCTTTTAGTAGCTTCACATTGAAGGTTTTGGCTCTCCATCCAAATCAAAACGATGATCCACATCGAAGCAGAAAGACTCTTTAAATCGACCTTCTGTCAACCAAAAGCACATTTCATTACTCATTAGCACTACTCATTAGTAAATGGGAAACAAGGTAAATATAATTATGTTTAATAAAATTAATGAATCTATAAAGTATACCTATAGATTTCAATCTTCTCGAACGTCACACTTGTCTTATTTGTATGTTATAAAGAATGCGAAAGATCCTGCACTCCCGGCATCATCTGCTCAGCCGAGTAGAATAGAGGAGCTGTTAATCAAGTCGATGAAACAGTCGCTAATCGAGATTAACCGGTTACATAAGACGGTGGATGAGATGCTCACCGCGCTCGAAACTACTCTCCCTTCTGCCGCCACCAGACTCCAATATCTCATCGCTCTTCACGAGGCGATGATGCCGGCGGCGCAGTTAAAGATCGCCATTCATCGTTCTCGAATCTCCATCAGCCAGTTCTTCATCTCCGACCCCACGTCCAACATCACCCTGCTACGGGTGGCACTAGAATCGGTCATCCAGCCGTTGGAAGATGCCGTGGATCCAGCATTAGACTTGTTTCGCCGATTTCATGAATGCACTGGTCGCCGTCGCTCGTTTCCATCGGATGCCACGGACGAACCGATGACGCCCCGCGCCTTCAACTCTTATAAGCAGGCGATGAGGGAGAACGCGTATTGGGTATACGCGTTGGAAGAGGCGCACGAGTCCGAGGTACGCCAGTACTTGAAGACGGAGAGAAAGCTGCGTGCGGCGGAAAAAGTGAAGCTGAAACGAGAAAAACACCAGCGGTAAATCTGATATATGTCAAATAAATTCAATTAATAATTATTATACACATACTGTATAGGTATAGGGGATGCTTCTTCTTCTTCGTCCGTAATCGTATCATTGAAGATGAGGAAGAGGCATATTACGTAAAAAAGACAACAAATTTTTGTAAAAAAAAAAAAAAAAAACCCCAAACGAAGACAATAAGACGCGCAGATGTCGAAAGGGATCAAGTGACACGACATAAGAATTGCGATAAGCTCAATCACAGCTCCGTTTCTTTATTCTGCGCTTTCTACTTGCATTATCATATTCCTCGTCATCCAATCTAAACAAACAAACACAAAATTAAAAATCAAATGTTTTTATATTGTAAAATTTCATAATAATTTTCGTATACAGATGTGTACGTAACGGTGCTAGACTAGTTCTCTGCTGGCTACGAAGTTTGCTTCGCTCTCTCAATTCCATCCGAGTTACAACTCTTAAAAATGGAAAAACACGGTAAGTATACAAATTTTCTGGTGAATTAAATTAATAATAAACGTACGAGATTACAATATTACCTGCTTTCATTTTTTTCCCTTTCGCAAATACGAGATTTGGGGAGCAGCTCAATTTGTTGATCCTCGAAGCGACCGACTATAGGCTGAGCCTGAGCTGTCGATTGATCCAACAGCAAATTCGCTTCGCCACAGAGTAAACTAGATTCATAAGAAGCTAAATAGACGATACCAAAGTAATGTATAAATATAGAAATGTCCCGTCGAAATTACAGAGTACTGTACTTGACGCGTAATACTGGATCCAATCCGCTTCGTTGTCATTCGATTGAATTTCGCTGATTCACGGATCAACTTATAACTTCGTTCGCCATGTGGATCACCTTTTGGCTAATGGAGATTACGTCATTGTTATCGTTTTATATAAATTTATTATTAATTATAATTAAATTTTATACTTACCATAAAAAAAAAATATTAAAGTGGCGAAGTTGGAGAATTCCAATATTAGCGCCCATTTCATTTTTGACGTTTCGCAGCGCCGTCTGTAAACGTCAGAGCGTACTACCAGCAAAACATTTGGTTCACGCTCAAAATGTTCATTGGAAAAAGGCTCCACTGCCATAGTAATCGGCGACAAAATATCTCAGAGAAGTTTAGCTGACAGACTATTGGTGAATCTTTTTGCAGTGAACACTTTCAGCGTGTTTAATCCTTTAGCAATTACCCCATTTGACGTGACCTATTTATCGTTTCCTACTTACGCTACAACTTTTCTTAACCTTCTTCGTCCACGTGCCACAATTCTGGCTCGCGCATGTTTCTTTCTCGCCTTTATTTTATAAAATTATTTTATTAAATAAAAAAATAATTAAGTAAATAAATTTTTTATTTATTTTAATTATCCACATTTAAAAATAATAAAATCATTAATTATCGTAAATTAAAACGATGAATTGTTAAGCGTTTAATGGCGATCGACCGCCGTCGAACATGCCGCGTGTTGCCGGTGAAGTGTCGGCAACGACGACGCGTACCCACCGTCGATCACGGGGGGGGGGGGGGAAGAAGAAACCGCCGCTGCCGTCGCCATTGCGCTTAACCGCGGCATGCGCTCGACCGATCACCGTCGCTCGCACTTTCGAACATTTCACATACATATTTTGACACCGCACACACACCGCCAATTAAAATCCTTTTCGCGTAATTAATTCCAGAGTTAATGACGATAATAATTATTATCGTAGTGGCTGAAGAAATTAAACAACTTTATTAAATTCCTATTCACCGGCTACGGCCTGAGATCGAGACGCTGGAGAAACGATTAAACATCGATGTATCGAAACATCGATATCACATAATGTGTTGAAATAGGTAATAATGGATGTTGGTTATCGATGTTTGAATGTAATCGATGTATTTTTCGATATTTCTTCAAAAATCAACATCGCGTGACGTCCGACCCCCTAAGCATCAATCTGACCCCTTAAGCATTAATCCGATCCCCTAAGCAGCGATCCGACCCCCCCCAAGCGCATGCGCACATGGCGCAACACACGCTTGCCCTACGTCATTTCCTGCTTTCGCGTTTGTTTTTCTCAATTATTTCGTAATTTTAAATTATTTTAAGCATCAAAATTGTAATTATTTGTAATAAAATACCGTATTTAACGTTTATTAGCAGTTTTTGAAATGTTTTTCTGCGAAATAAAGAAAAAGTTGATTCTCGTTGAAAAAACGACGTGGTTTGATGTTCCCTATTCATACACACGTACTGCACACGTAGACTCCAAAACATCAATAATATCAAAAAATTAACTTTTTAAAAAAATAATTGCTGGATAAAGTTTAAAATACACTAATAAAATGAGATATGCAAATGTTTTTCCTTAAATAATAAAAAAAACCCGAGCTTTTCGCACTTTGCCGGAAGATTGTTATCCCAGGGAATGTATGAAATAAAAATGAAAACGGATTAATTAAGATATACAAACGCGTGCCAGCTGAAAGATAATAAAATTTTATTATTTTGTGAGCAATTAAAATGTTAATTAACGTTACTTTTAATTCATTACTACGTAATTTAAACTCGACACGATCAACATTCCCTAGGCTCGATCTCGCTAAGTAATTCTGCCTAAGCTTGAGTATAAGGAGAAAACTCATTAACGACACTAGCGCCGCTTTTTAGCTTGCGGGGAAAAACTTATAAGCGATACTAGCGCCGCCTTTTATTCTACGGGGTAAAAAAATACGGAAGCGGCAAAATGACTTTTATAAAAAAAAAAATTATACGGAGGCAAAGTTTGTACATTCCGGAAATCTACCTTTCACGTCCGTAATAATTTCTACACTACAAAAATTTAGTAGTTTACTTTCACGTCCGGCTTTTTCTTCACTGCGGATGCGGAACAAGAATTATTATTTAAAAAAAAAAAAAAAGTTATGAGGCGAAAGAGTGTGTGACGTAGTAAGAGCCAGCGTAATGTAAGAAGGAGCCAGCGGTGCTAGCTCCAACCGCACCGATACGAGTTTCTCTCCAATGGCGAGTTGCTTAATATGTTTCTTTTTCATCGAATTATTTTTGAATGAAAAGATGCCTTAAAATATGCCGCGTAATGACTAACGGAAGGAAGAGGACTTAAATATTCGGTAGGTACTAAAAATATATGTTTTTAAATAGTAATAATTACTGGTATCTCTCTGGAAGTGCAGCGTTCGGATAGAGCGGAGAGCACTGCGCAGTGTTCCGCAGAAAACATCCAACTCTATACGTAAAGTTTAACACGGTGGTCTCTTTCTGCCGAACATAAACTTAGACGCGACGATCCCGAAAAAGAATTCCAGCATTTTGAAAGTTTCGGTTGGTAATTAATAATTAATACAGACTTAATATCGATTAAAATTGTTTTATTAATTATTATTTTATTTTGAAGAGTCGCGGGGGAAATTCCAAAGTTGGATGAACGCGGATATAAAAGCCAGTGGGAAGGTTCATTTATTCATTGAATAACATCCGATTTTTATTTTATTTCAACTCGTGTACAATAATAAAACCAAGATATATATAGATTCAACATAGATAAAACGAAGTTTGTAAACGTCCGAGCGTTGAGTGACCTATTAAATAACACATCGTAAGAGAAGCTGCGAGATGCAGTACACGTATTAGAATTAGTTAAGAGATTCCGACCGATATCTATAGAGCCCTTCTCTATAGAAATTAAGTTCCTTGATTTTCGGGTTCTTTTTCTGTCGTCTTCACGAGTGAAACTCACCTCGAAATTAGCTCCGTAATACTTTTTAAGACCCAGTCAACATTCCAAAAATGTCGTAAGCGGACCAGATGAACGCGTCGAGACTATAGAACCTGGTTCGAAGGATATGAAAACAAGAGTCTCGTCATTTTTTGCTCCCTCGCGAGTGAAGGAGAATGTTACGCAAATGATTTATTATAGAACCTGAACATAGTATTTTCATCCGCTCTCTCTCCCACCTGTCACTTCTTATATAAGTCTCGAATCTTTTTCATCCTCGAGATTAGACGAAGCGTTCCAGTTGGGAGTCGTCG
>JAQGAZ010001055.1:0-37483 GCA_034692225.1 Polydesmus complanatus
CAGTACTCTACAGTACATCACTGTACTTAAATGGTTTTTCATAGTGATTATATACACATACTGTACTGTATATCTAATATATATCTGTATATCTTAAATTTAATGTATTTATTTATTCTCAACAACATCGATACATTGGAATTAAACTAGAATTGAGAAGGTAGCTTAAGATGCCGGCGAGGGCAACAAATTTAGGATCCATTATTGGTTGGGGTCAGACTATTGCCCTCAGAAGTGTGACTTCGATTACTGTGTTGCAATTTTATTACTGGTAAATTATGCTATGCTAAGATAAAAGTAGCATACTAACCTGAAAGTAGCCTGAAATTATTGTTACAGTACAGTAGGAAAGAAATTCGGTATTTTGGTGATGATTTTTTCAAATACAGATAACCAAAATAAAAATAAGGATAATAATAATTGATAGAGATACAGTACTGTATTTGTAAAATTATGTACCGGTACCGTAGATATAATAAATAATTTTATATTTTTTTCCTTAGCAATTGCAATCGTTACATAATTAAAGAAACACTCAAATTGCAAAACAAAATTTTGAAGGAATATTATATTATGTTAACGTCAACAATAATTATCGATTTAATCAATTTTGTTTTATTTTATTTTAAATCCCCAATTTAAATCATTTCTTGCAAATTACATGTATTTTTATTCGTTTAATTTATTAATCCAGATGCAAATTTGCTTCAAATTGTCATTTGCAGTTATTTAATAACAATCACGATGATTATTAGGTCATACCCACTCAAAAATCAATACCAGCTTTTCGTTTATTCAAAAACAGTTTTCATTGCTCTTTGTAAAAAAAAAAACCGTTCAAATATATATTTTTTTTTTCATCTCCGTCTTCGCCAAAAAAAAAAAAAACTAATTTCCTCGCCCTCAAAATCTATCATACGCGATACAGATCTTTCAAAACACAATCAAAAAAATTCGATACGCCCCCTTCTCCCTTCAAAAAAAAAAGCACAAAATGCCAGAGACTCACAGTAAATAAATCTAGGTACCGGTATAACGAAGATAGAATATTAAATAAACTTTATAGAATTTACGTTTTGGCCACTCCAACTCGTTTATTTTGCCACCGCAAGTTATCATTATTAAATCTTGATTTAGTTGCTTCATCTTGATTTAAAGTTTTGAAGAAATTTATTTTTTATTTTTGCTATTCGAAATCCCCATCTCGATTAACCAATCATTCATTTAAATATGGTGTATGTTAATTAAATAATATTTTATGTTATTGCCTTTTTTTATTATTGTTTTCAACTCGAGCGGAATACTTTTACACTTGCTGTAGCTTTTATTTAACGTTAAAATTTACAAATTCGGCATTAAGTTTTTAAATACTGTACTGTAGAGAATAAAGTTTGCTTTTAGGCAATTTTTTTAGGCCCTTAAAACACTTCGAAAGACGCATAATAAGAGCGTCAGATTCAGACAAGTTATCAATAATACCATAAAAAGAAGGAAAATGTGCGAACGTATTTTATGCACCTTTTATTTTATTGTACCAACACCTTAACTATGACGTCAAAAATTTGACGAAATTTTTTTAAGGGCCTTAAAAAAAGGTGCTGCCCAACCTCCTATAGTACTCAGAACATCTTGTACTCACAGTATCTTAAACTGAAATTTGGAAGCGTGAAAATGTACATGTAACTGCATGTCAATTGAGCAAATTTTTCACGCTAAAAACTCATATATAAGTGAACAATTTCCGCATTAGTAAAGTTTTCTAGAATTTTATTACGGTACCGTTTTTTAAATGTTTAACGATTGATTCCTATTAATATTACTTCAGGGGATTTATTTGCCAAAAACAAAAATTTTAAAATCTTATTTTGCGAGTTCAGCGTTCCATAAAATTAGTTTTTTCAATTCAAAAATTTGTACATTGTAGCCTTCTGCAAATTCAATTCTATTGGAACTTTGATTGAAGTGCAAAAATAAAAAAGTTTGTTACCGATAGCTTAAAATAAAATTAAAAAAAAAAAAACAGTATGAAAAGTTAGTGCTACAACGTTAACGCTTGTCACTTAACTTTCGTCTGATTTAAGTCAACGTTTTCGTTAAGAAATGTTAACGCTCAAATTCACTTTTTTATGTGTTTCTTTTTTTTTTTTTTCTTTCTTCCCGTCGCCGTCAAAAGCGATTTTTATTCGTGACGTCAGTCGTATTTTTCATCGCCCAAAATGATGGATGCGGGTTTTTATCTCCCGATACATTTTCCGACGATTTCACTTTGACACGTGCAACATGAAAAACGAATAAAAAGAAGGAAAGGTCCAATCGGGTCTCAGCCCTACAAACTACTACTCTCAACAACCACATCTACCGCCTGGGCTCGTCTATACCCTTTTATGCTTTTTTTTTTTATTTTTTTATATGCTCACGTATAAAACAAACGTCGATTACGACTCGCAGTTATGAGAGTTTGCGACAGAAAAAAAAAAAAAAATTTTTTTTTACCGGTAATAGCAAATTGACACGTAGCAGACAGGGCATTGATGAAGAGAAATAAAGTGGGTGGGAAATGAGATAAAGCGGGAGAGATGAAGTAAATAGGAAACGGTAGAATGTGAGAAGCCGGCTATTTAACATCATTCATAAAGTTAATTTTGATAATCTGAAATGATAAGGAAAAAAATTTTAAATTTCTATTTCTGAAAAATGATTTAACAAAAATTAAGGGCTTGCAGAAATTTATAATAAAGTTTTAAAAGATAACTTTTCAACCTTTCAAAAGATTTATTTCCTATGTACGGTACGTGAATATAACACATTAACGAGCGAAATTTACATGTTAAAATGCCTTTTCTATCAGGGTCAACATCTCGTTTTTTGTACAAAATGTGACGAAGAATGCACTTTTAAGGTACTGATACACACAGACGATTTACTAATATAAATTAAAATTGATCTTTAAATTAAATTATATTCCCTAAACTCAAATTTTTTCATAGGTTTATTAGCGCTCAAAAGCAAAAGTAGGGGATCGAATGAAAACAGACAAACAATATCAATCAAAACATTACCGGTAAATAAAATCATTTCAAGAGGAATATTCGCTTGTAATATTCGAAAAGATCAGTTTCGTTAAGAAAAATATTTATGTGAAAGCATTTAAATTTTTGTACATTGTTTGCAATTCATGAACTTGCTAAAAAAAAAATAACATTTTTTGTATTTTCTTGACGAACGACCTTTCCAGGTTCTCTATTTAAATAATTTAATATTCCCAATAAAACAGAAATAAATAAAACTAAATTCCATAGCTTCGTAAACACAGCTGCAGTTGAAAGAGAAACATTTTTAGAATTACAGTACTGTATTTTGTTGCATTTGTTAGTCCCTTAAAAGAGCATTTTTAAGCCCATTTGGTGCAAAAGGAAGGCAGCATCAAAATTTAAATGTTCATCCTGCTTTATACAAATGACATTTTTACATGCAAGTTTCATTTTTTTCTTTCACGTGTTCATGCATTTGATTAGTTTTGGCATAAATTAAAAAAATTATCCCTTAATTTTTTTTTTTTTTAGCTTGACAAAATTAGAAAAAAAAACGGAGCTCGGCGGTAATTGCTACAAGCCTTTCAATAATTACTACTATTCTATCGTCATTTTTTTTCTTCCAGATTTAATAATTATTGCTTCTTCATTTTTTCGAATTTTATTTCTGAGAGTTAAATGCATTCACGCAATGTCGGAGACGCGAGCATAAAAAGTTTGAGAAACTACACATCCAATTTATTTTTGCGTTTTTTTTTTATTTTTTTATTATTCGTATATAACAATAGAAAATGCGTTCACTTGTCAACGTCGTTTTCTTTCTCCCACTCTATTTCACTAGCGGGTAGCGTACCGTACGCTAACCGTACAAGCCGACTCTTTAATAATATGATGTCTATCATTTACTTTTTTTTTTCTTTAATACGTGAGCTCTGTTAATTCGGTCTAATGACGTCATCTGGCCTCACCACCCACCTTTTATTTCATTCGCACACACATTTTCATTACGACGAAAAGAAGCAAAAAAAAAAAAAAAAGAAATTATAGAGTAACATTACACCCGTTAATGCTACTACTGCTCACATGTACAAGTTGATCGCTGTTAATGCGATATTCAACTCTTTTTACGTGTACAAACTTTTTGCTACATTTACTTTCATTCAATTAATGTACAAAAAATGTATACTGAATAGATAAAAAAAAAGAGATTTTTTTTATGAGGAAAAATAACAATTGCTATTCTTCAAAATACAGTAATGAGAAAATATATACTGTACTGTACCGGTATTAAAAAAAAAAAATTTGATTAGCTTTTTCAAATACAGTACAGTAAAAAAAAAAATCTTAAATGAAAATGTAAACCAAACCTTTTAAAAACAACAAAGAAAATTAATTAAAACAACTTTTTTTTTGAGACTTAAGCTGTAAACGGCAAAAACAAACCACTTGAAATAACCCTACAATAATAAAGCTGCATTATTTTCCACCTTGTTTTCGTTTGAAAAAATTTATTTGCACAAAAAAAAAAAATATAAAAAAATTATTTAAAAAAACTTAAATTTTAACCATTTCACGTAATAATCATTAGTCTAAACCAAATAAACAAACGTATCAATTATTCGTAATCATCCAATAGAAAAGCCGTATTTCAAGCAATAATATTTAGCTTACGTTATCTCGTCGACATTTTTTCATTTGCCCAAAAAACTTTATTTATTATCGCATTATTTTTTTTTATTTTTCACTTATTCATTTTCCAGATTTTCCAACATGGAATTTATTCAGCTCAGCAGCTTTTTAATGAACAGAGGAGGGAAGAGAAGGATGAACCACCCACGAAAATTAACAGCAATTTTTTTTTGAAAGAAAACTCACAAAGTGGTTACATTGGTGGAATTATTGGTGGTTACAACTACAGTACTGTACTATTGGTAATATAAAAAAAGGGTTTGTTTAGTTTAGTTTCATATGTGTTTTCGTAAGTGCATAAGTTTGCTAAATCAGGTGTGATCAAGTACCTCTTTTGTGAATACATTAATTTAATAAATTAGTGTATGTATACACTGAAACAGTGACAGTCATGAATATGTTAGGTTATAATCCACGCTGATTACATAATTCATAAGATCATCTCAATTAGCGCTTTACTGAAACAAACGCGTGCCGTACATAAGTTTTTTTTTTTAAAAAAAAAAAAAAAAAAAGAAAACAGCAACAATGAATTTAAAAATTGAGAAACAACTTGCATGATATAACGCAAACTAAATTATTGTAAGAACCATAATGCGTGTTGGTAGCACTGTTAGTCATTTATTTATTTTATCATCTTTTGCGTTTTTTTTTTTTTTTTTATTTTTCTACATTTCGCTAATAGCAAAAACATCAAGTGCACCAAAAACATTTTTTACGTTCCTTTTATTTATATATATATATTTTTTTTTTGATAAATAGACTATTATTTAAGAATTCTTTTAACATACACTTCTATAACCAACCATTTTCCTTTACGAAGATAAATAAATAAAAAAAATAGCTCTCTTTTTCATCATCTTTTTGCCTATTGTTCACCCAATTCATTCAGACATATTGAGAGAAGATAAAATGAAGAAAAGAGAAAAAGAATATAAAGATAGCGGAGAAAGTGTGGAATAATAATAATAATAATAACGGAGCAAAATAAAATAGGAGGAGGGGAGTTATAATAAAATTCAATCTGTTTCTTTGCGTTACTTTCCGTTACGGAAGGACGATGATTGAGGTATGGGCGGGGGAGCTACGTCGTCTCCAATGCGTCAAATTCAAAATTACCAAAATAGAAAAAATATATATATATATATAAAGCAATTTCGAAAAGAAAAAAAAAAATATGTATTCTAATGAAAGCGGTTGCTAAACTGGAAACGCCGATCCGGTTCACTGTTCCATCTGCCGCTCTTGCGCGCGAACACATGCAGTCGAATATGCACCAATGCTACACCGGTACCCTGACTCCACCGCGAATCAGGTTGTAGTTGAACCACTTCGGCCAAACCACTTTTGACAAAAATCATTTGTAGCCTTGTAGCAATATGATTTTAACACAAGTGTTTCCACCAAAAACTTTCAACAACGTGAAGTTCAAAAAGCAAACGTCGCTTCTCCATTCAAAAATTAGGTTTTACTAGCAAAACGACAGTTGCCAAGGTGTTTGGTAGAAACGAGTTTGAGCGGAAGATGGCTCTGGTGTTATTGATTGAAACCTGATTTTAAAATTCCGGTGTTAAAAACAGTATAAAAGTAGACATTTAGTTTGGTACGGTATACATTTAATTGTCTCCAGATTCCCTAAATCCCCCAAGTTAATTTTAATTAAAAATTTTTTTTTGGCAACTGGCAACGGCCAACAGCAATGACCATTGAGTTTTGAAACTTGGATCAAATTTGCTCCATGTCTGCATACTCATACATTGCTCATAAATTGAAAAAAAAAACCAGTTACTGTGTACTATTAATTAAAATAGCTTTAGTTTCAATAGCATTTAGTATTTATTGATCTTATTAATGCAGTGGTTCGTATATATTTCCGTTCGCAGTGGAAATTCTTGGATCACAATTTTTTATACAGTACCGAATAACTTTTACGTAAATGACTTAAGTTTTATCTTGTAGTTTTTTTTTTATTTAAATAAAATAAATAAAAATACTTTGTATTATTCTAAAACATTAAAAAAAAAATATGATACTCGAGCACATTTTCTCTCGGAAAAAAGTCTGATTTCATACTCCAATCTTACTTTATTCTCGTTTCCGCATTTATAAGTACAAAAAACAAAAAAGATTTTTTTTTATACATACATATCTCTGTATGTTCACGTATATTTAAACTTTAAATAAAAGTGAAGGAAGAATGCGAGTGTACCGTTGAGTCATTGGTGATTGAGAGATGGTTACTTTTTCATGACGTGTATCCTGTGAGATTTGGAGGTGCTTTCAAGCATAAAGTCGAATCGCGCGGAACCCTCCCCCGAAAAAAACAGATAGACGAAAATATATAAAATAAAATACTTTGCTCAAAAAAAAAAAAAAAAATTCCCCCCCCCCCCCCTTCTTTTTTACTCTTAAAACATGTGACATACGCTTGCCCGCTTACGTTAGAAAAATAAAGAAGAGAAAAAGACGTGGGTGGGGCAGGGACAGACTTACGTCTCATGCAGTCCTCAACCGATTTAAGACTCAAAAAGGATACCTTAAATGATCAAACTAGACCCACGTAATTTATTTTTTTTATTTCTAGATTACAATGAAATCGGCTCACATTGAATTTGTAGTTGACTCTTGAAATAAAAGTTGTTTTCTATTCATTTTTTAAAATTTTAACTATCCGTCAAAAACTGATAATTTCAAATAAACAAATTTTCCAATTTTATTTTTGGATTGAATCCGAATTCACTACTCCGTATTAATGATATTTGAAATGTTTTTTTTTTTTTAAATGAGTCAAAATTTTGTCAAATGTTATGTAAATTTACTCAAATTTTATGTAATTTTAGTGAAACTGTAATTTTACTAAAATTGTTAGTAGCCTACACTAGTGCATTTAGTAAAATTGTTTTTAATTTTAGTGAAATTGCTTAGCCTATAGTTTTAATCAAATTTAAAATTTTAACCGTTTCAAATTTTTGATTGTCTTTAATATTTAAATAATTTACGGATTTTAAGTTATCTCAAAATCAATTTTTTAAAATTTCAATGTGTCAGAATTTATATAACCAAAAAAAAAAAAACTTTTATTTATTGAGCTTCGGGAATTTTTAAAAAATAATACAATATATTTACTTGTACAAAATTTTCAAGTTATTAGTACCTTTTAAATCAAATATTTATTAAAATTTTAATATTCAAAAGTTGTCATTAATTTAATAACGATTTTCTCATGTTTGGATTACAACTCTTATTTAATATTTTGTGTAAGTGTGTTTTTTACAACTTTCTCAGATGTTTCACGGGCTCCAACATAATAATGAAATCCGGCCTTAAATGAGGTTATGTGAAGCCCCTTAGAGAGAGGGAAAGATGGGCAGAAAGATGATGTTGCAAATGGTTGTGTGTAGGTGATAGAATGAGAGACAGAACGATGCTAAAAGAAAGACTAAGAAAAAAAAAAGTTATGTGTGAAGCGAAGGAGAGAGAGAGAGAGCGAGTGTAGCAGACGCCACTCGCCAGGGGACAAATATTTCAAGTGAAAATGAGCAGGAGGGCATGTAATCTTTTGAATCGTGCCTCTCCTACAAATTCATGCGGAAGACATTTGCATCTACACGAATATATTTTTCTCAAAAACTTTCAAAATCCTTCATTTTTTTCCCCTACTCTTTTTTTAGTTAAGACTTTTTCAAAAGATTTTTTTCTACCTCAAAAGAAGATAAAAAAAAAAAAAAATCAGAATTTTTGATTTTTGAAAATCTCGTTGTGCTAGCGGAGTTTGTTTCCGGTTAAAATTTTTTTTTTTTTTTGAGCTGACCCTATGCCCCTATTGTGATCGATCATATCAAATCGCCATTTAAGAGTTTCAAACTTTTCCCTTTCAATTTCAAGGCGCACGTTTCACGCATCACGCGAAATGTACGTCTTGTATCAAAAATCCGCAGCATAAACACTATGGTAATATTGCGTCGCAACCGGATTTAGAAATCGAGATTTATCGACTTAAACTTGATCTAAAGTTCTGCTAGCAAAAAAAAAAAAAAAGAAAGAAAGAAAAAAGATTTTACAAGACGAAATAAAAATTAAAAGACTTGCAGCAATAAATAAATACTGTAACACTCCATTTTTCTTATAAAGGAGTCCATTATAAATTAAAAAAAATTTTGATCGACTTTTGCTAAATTTATAAAGATATAAATGTTAGTTTTTATGTCGTTCAACAAATAACGCAATGCTTTTTAGTTTAAAGCTGCAATAATGTTCTTAAAATTAGAGATAAATAATTTCAGTTATCTGCACAATTGCATTTATTGGACTCTGAAAAGAGTATTTTTTTAATCCCATTTAGTGCTAAAACGAGGCAGCTCCAAAATTTCAATTACACAAAAAAACAGGTAAAATAAATAAATTTAGTTTAAGGTGAAAAAAATATTTTAAAAAGACTTTTTCCGTTTATCAAAAATTAGCAAATTGGATTAATTGCTGAGATAGACTAAATTCCAAACGCGTTCATTATTAAATGTCAAGCAATCAATAAAAAAAAATAAAATTAATGCAATAAGGTAGACAACAACCAGTTAAAAAGACTTTCTTACGTAGATCAATTCAAATAAAACTCCACCGTAATGCTTTTATCGAACATCATGATTGACATTCTTCAATTTAACAAAAAAAAAAATTATCAATAACCGTAAAAAATTAAGTAACAAATTCTTTAGCGTAATTTAAAACTATTAATCGATGCTTTGATAAGAGTTAAATTAGAAGAAAACAAGTAGAATTTTCATTCGTAACCGAATCTCTAGGTTTCGATCGATAAATTGTTTCGCGTAATTGTTAATAAGAGTTTACATTTTTTCCTCTCTTACCAAAAAATGCTTCGTAAAACGCTTTTCAGTAATTTAGTAGTCGATAGAATAATATATTAAATAATATTAGCACAGGCTGCGCCGACGTTTGCGCTCATAAAGCTTTTAACAACTGCAAAGTCAGAAACGGAGACAAAAAAAACCAAATTGAGGGAGAAAAGAAAAAGGAAAAGAAAATTTAATTTCTTTTCTTTTCGCCAACGCACCAACTGTTAGCGTTCGAATATTTGCTTAAAATTGAGAGAAAAGCAGTAGCAGGCCCATTTCTGCTCAACGTTCTTGGCCCACTAGAATCAGGTTCTATTTATCGCAAACCAATTTTCTATTTTCAGGTTTGATATTAGAGAGTTTGATACTAGTAAAAACCACGATGTGTTCGAATAACGTCATATATGAATTTTCTCAGCGCTATAAGAGTTTTCTAAACTTTACCGTATACATTAAAGTACAGTATATAAATGAAAATTTATACAACATACCATTTCTTCCCCATCTCAGGTTAACCGTATCCGCTAAACGCTGTGCACAGCGTACGCATTGCTACCGTATAAGCTGTTTTTATTCTTGAAAATTTGCTATTGCATTTTACTTGAATCATTAGAAGAGCTTGCACATGCATCCCTATTAATAAGAATCAAACATCTAAATAAAACCTCTAAAAAAAAATTATTTATATTAAAACTCATATTACCATATTAAAAAAAAATTTAATAAAAATTACGAAAATCGTAAAAATTCAATTTACTAAAAATTATCATCTCAATAAAGTTATTTAACATCAAACTATCAATAGACAAAACATTAAAAAAAACCCCTTCGAATTTAAAATCTCAATTGAACCGACTGAATTAAACTTATAAAAATTAAAAATCTCAAAATAAAAACCAATAAAGCTAGATGATATCCTACCAAAAAAAATCAAAAAAGTGTACAAAATAAATGTAGGCTAAACTTCATTTATAAATCATAACGTCTTTATATTCTGCCCTCCTATTCCCTTCCGTTTTATTGCCGCGAACAACAAATTTCGTTACCGTATAAAAAAAAGTAAGTATATACCCCGAAGGCCCTCAAAAAACACAATCCGGTTCCCCGAGGACAATAGTTAAGCATCATCTTCAAAGTCGTTTAAATAATTGAGCGTGAGGAATTTTCATCAACAGAAATTTTAATTAGAAAAGCAAAAACGGACGAAATTAGATTTTTAAGAATTGAAAAAAAAAAAAAAAAAATGCGCATGCGTTGAATGCTAAGAAGCCTCAAGTTATGCAGCAGGTAAGAAAAATATGAGATAAAGTACTTACCCCTTCCAACAGCCCAATCATCTCGCTCCTATCAGAATCTATCACTTAATCGATTTATTCTTTTCAAACATTTTTCTTTGGGTGCTGAAAAGCCAACATGATCCACCATTGGCAGCAGACGACGAGCCTCCAATTACAGGAAATGAGCAGACGAAACGCATTAAAGTAAAGCACCTGCAATAAAAAACGATAACATCAAATAACTATTTCCGAATAAAATGTTATAAAATAGCGATAGATTTCCCAACTAATCCCCCGCCATCTCATATTTTGTTGCCACCCACTAATCTAAATTTATTTCACGCTCATCTCGAACTTGTTGAAACAATGCCATCAGCATAAGCTGTTGCTAATAACAAAAAAAAAAAATTAAATGAAAATTAAAAAAAAAAAAAAAAAACAGACGGTGCTATTGCAAACTTTTTATGACCTTGTACAAAAGGGAAGTTAGCTTTGTTAAAATTATTTTTTTTTTTAAATTGCGAAGGTTAAGGTTAAGTTGCTTCATCTAGATTCTAACACTTCAATTGTCTCCCACTGATCTCGTTTAAAGCTGACCAAATTTCTTTAAACCATGCGATTAATCTATTCCTACCATGCTATTCCTACTACAAAAAGTGATTGACATAAATATTAAAAATAAAATGCAGGATACAATGTATTGTTCAACACATAAAGGGCCTAGTTGGTTTAAATCTTGATCTTGTTACAGACAGTTTAACTAAATTTTACACAATCATGTATGTGAAAACTTAATATCAATAATTATTGCCACTACTACTCTAAATCTAGAGGTCAGATGACGAAATCCGATAATGTATTTTCGTTTAATCTTAGTTCGAAGTTTATTTAAACGTGTTCATTTATCGCCAAATCACAAAATTATGAAAAAGCAAACAAATTTATAAATCTGAGCATGCGCCCACCGGTAATAATCTTGTACAAATCTAGGTACAAATCTTGTTCTAGAAAAAAAGTTTATACTAAAATTTAATTGAAAAAATTTAATGACGTTCGATTGCTCTTGCGACTTTAAATCTAGATTAAATATAAATTTTAAAATGTGATAAACCCCCACAAATCTAGTTTGACTTAACCCTTGCTCTAATTTCGCAACAAAATTTTGAAACGGGTTTCAATCAATAAAACTAGTTCCGCATTTTGATGGAACTAGCTCCGCCTTTTGCAAACCAGTTTCCAACAAATCTATTCACACTGATTTTGTTTTCAGTGGAAAGCAACGGTCATTTTTTTCGAATAGAGCAGCAAAAGTCATTTTTTGAAAATCGTGAAAGTGACGCACTGACGTCACAAAATCACCAGTTTTCAGTGAGAACGCTTTTACTGAAATCGAATTGCTGCAAGCGATTTCAGTCAAAGAAGCTTGCCAAACTTGGTTCCACCAAAACCTGATTCGCGGTGTGAACCCCTGATTTCAGTTTGTTAATCCATGTTGTAACTCCCCAAAAAAGAGACGATAAAAATAATTTAAGTGAATAAAAAACCTATTCATTAAACTGGTTTTTGGCAGTGATGGTCGTCGCTCTTAATCTCCCAAATTAATTATAAATTAACTAAATAGCGTAAAGCGCGTTTGGAGCCGCGTTCAATTAGTGCTAACAAAGAGGAGATAAAGGTTACCGGTTACGGTTAACTGCTAATAAAATAAACGCGCAAAGTGTGATTAATGGATCGTAAGGCCTGGGATTCTATCTCAAGTGCACTAAACTCAAACTCACTTAGGAAAGTGCAACCACCTAAAACTAACATAGTGCACTTAACAAAACCGTAGTGTACCCGTATTGATTTTGGCTAATAAATTAAAGCCAATTAGGAGGGGTTTGTTGGCTGTAACTCGACTCGCTTCCTCTTTCGTTAAGCGAATAGGAGGAGCGATGACAGCGCAACTGGCGTCAGGCAAAATCGTTAACTGCTATCTGCACTTCCTGTCAGATTTTGCAAAGCTTTTTTATTAACTTAACGTTTCCGGACGAAAACGACGACGAGAAGGAGGCCGATGATGCGAGCGAAGGAAATGTGTTGTGACAGGGGATGGGAGCGCCGCAAGCTTCGATTAGGCTATTAGCATTAAGCTACAGGCACGATTCAACGCAAAATATAAAGAAAGTAAAGTAAAGTCAAAAAAAAAAATAAAAATGTATGACATGTGCGTCGTAAACGCGATTTTACGTTGCTTTTTTGGTGGATATTAAGAAAGTTTTATAAAGTATCGATCAGAAGAATGCACAGTACACGGTGTCCGTAAAAAAAACAAACCCAACTGAATTACCGGTATTAAATCCTTTTAATAATCAAATATTTTAATGACACATGAAAAAACTATACTTTAAAGACTTTTTTTTTCCCTAACATTTAATTGTTTTATTCTGTGTTCAAAATATTCTTCTTCGGTCTCAGTACACGCAGCAACACCAGCATTATACTCACTCACTCACTCACTCGCTATGCCTGGATGCAGCATGCTCTGATTCTTTACACTTTGTACATGTAAGCACTATATTTTATTAATGTCAAAATTATACTTGTATAAATATTTAAAGCTAAAATAACTACAGTATAACAATTCTAAATGAAACTCACAATACATTACTTAAATAATTCTACCGAGTTATATTGCCTTAAGAATGACATTGATTGATCTAGAAAAAAAAAACTTTTGATCCCGTGATTTCTTTAAATCAAACAAACGAACTTAGCTTCTCAATAAACGTAATTCCATAAATGGAAAATCGAGATTCCAATAAAAATCACTTGCGAAAATGACTGCACTTAACGAGGGGGGAAAAAAAATCTCTAAAAAAAATCGGCGGTTAAGTAAATAAAATAGAGTATTTCAGATTATGCTCAACCCCGTAGTACAGCAAGTGCTGCAAAAAATAAGGCTAGTAGTGGAAAAAGAAGAAATTTGCTGGATAAAATAAATGTAATTTTTAGAAAAGAAAACGACACTTTTAAATAAAACAGTTACAAAATTATTTAGAGAAGAGAGTAAAGTTCATAGTGCTAAACTAGTGAAATCTGGAGATAACAGAGCAAAAATCTTAAGATACAAATTTCAATAAAAATTAACCTTTTAAATAAAAAACAGCAATGCAATTTTTTGTACGGTATTAAGTTTTTTTTTTTTTATATAGAAAAATTCATCCAATAGATACTAATTGCAAAAGTTTTAAAAAAATGCACAGTGCATATTATCAGTCATTAGTCGTTGAGTTGTGAAAGTGACGAGTGGGAAGAGGTGTATAGGCGGGGCAATGAGGCGGAAATCTATATTATTCAATTAAGAAAACACGTCAACAAATAGCAGACAGAGAGTGAAAGAAAGGGGGGGGGGGGGGGGGAGAGAAAGGTTGGGTGAAAGAAATACGTCTTACAAATATTTGGACGAGCAAAAATTGAGCAAATGAGGAATAAATTAACGAGTTAATCATGTGAAAATGTGATGCAAATTTCTTGCATCTACTTAAAACTCTTAATGTGAAGAAATTATGAAAGGAAGAAAGGCGAAGTGTAATTGCGCGACGTATGAATGCGTCGTCGGAAGAGATGTATATGAATGAAAGAATGTTTTTTTGATGAGCTTGACAAGTGAGGGGGGTGTGTGGAGGTGGAGAAGGGGGGCAGCAGCCCTGATCCCTTAACGACGTACGTTTCTTGGCTTTTTTTTCTCCCTTCTCTTTTATTTCACCGTAAATGCCATCTTTTTTACTCTCTCGTTTTTAAACTGCTTAGGGATTTAGGTAATTGTAATTTTTCAAATTACTATTTTTTTGTTTGGGCTTCAAACGCGTTTCCCATCCTTTCATGCCCGCAACCCAACATCTTTAATGTCACTTACCGGCGTGAAAAAAGTGCTTAAATGCACTTTGTAAAAAAAAAAAGATTGATCAATGTTATAAAAATGTGTTTATTTATTACTTTGGCTGACTATTATAAATGCATGCATTGTTATCTGATATTGAACAACCCTGAGATTAAACTTACAATGGTTCCTTGAACTATAAGAATTAAGATTAAGATAGTTAAAAAGCAAATTTAGTTTTTAAAACGAGGATGGTGAAGATGGCTGAGAGCCCATGGAGGCCCAGAATGCCATTTACGTTTTGGAATACTGTACGGTATATAAAAATTAATTTAAGTGTAGATCAAAGTAGAGGGAGAAGTGTGTATTTTATTTTTGGAACAAATATTGCCCAAATCGCCTTTTGCATTTGAGTGTCGCCCACTACCAACTCACAATTATTATTAGGCTACAGTATTATTTGCGTACATTTAAATTGTTTGTTTTTTTAATTGAATAATAAATATACTGTAAGTTAAGCTTGGTTAAGGATAATTGAGTTTTGACAAAAAAAAAAATCGTTTTTAAAACAGAATAAAACAACTAATATAAATTCTAAAAACAATTAAATTGCTGTAAAACGACCAATTGAATCAATTTAAAAATAAATTAAAGCACTTTTTTTTATAAAAAACTTAATTAATTTTAAAAATACGGAAATTTAAACCAATTGAAGAATAAACCATTGTACTTGTACTGTACACCAATGAAAAAATAAACTAAACCATTATCAAAAATTAAAAATAAACTTTTGATAAAAAGATCGATTCATTAAAAATTGAAGTGTAACCATTTAAAACATGAAGTAAATAAATAAATTCTAAAAATAAACAAGTCAAAAAATAATTTTTAAAGAAAATGTTTTCAAATATCCTCAAGAGAAAACCAGCAAAATAAAATTTTTTTTTAAATACAGTATATTCACTATGTCCGGAAAAAAAACGTTCAATACTGTTAGCATTAAAAAAACGTGCAGGCTGCATTAGCTAATGAAACAAACATTTTATGGCACTGGGACTAAAACTATTTTGATCTAAAGTATAATAGTAACTATTTTACACTTTTTAAAACATGTTTTTAAAACAAATTTAACGTCACAATGACGTCATTATTAATAAAACGGCTTTCACTAGTGAGTTGCGAGCTCGTCTTGCTGCGTGTGTTGAGGCCGAAGGGGGACATTTTGAACACAAAATTTAACAATTATTTATTAAAAAAATTCTTAAAGTGAAGTTTAGTACATGTGTCATTCAAATACAGTAATTAGATTCCGTTATTTAAAGAATTTATTACTAATTCAGTTGGGTACGCTTTTTTTTAATACTAACGATATTGAACGTTTTTTTTTTCCGGGCACAGTGTATATTATATTTAAACCCAGAAATAATTTATTAATAGTTTGGAATAAAAAGTTTTACGCAACCTTTTCAAACATTTTCGCTACTCTAAAGTTTGAGAAACAATACTATTTTATAAACGTATTTTATAAAAAACAAAAAAAAAAAAAAAAAAAAAAGAAAGGTGACGTCGGTTGGCGGCGTCACACATTAAGCTTCATAAATAAGCAATAAGCGAATTGTATAGCAACACAAAACTCGACAAACCTTTTTACATTTTTTTCCTAAAAACATATTTTTCTTTTTTCGCGGCTGATAAAACGTTAAACGATAAACGTTAAAGCGGCTAATGTAATAAAATGTGACGAACATAAAATAATAATAATAAAAAAAAAAATTCGTTTCTTTGAAATTTTTAAAGCGTTTTCAGAAATGAAAAATAATTTTATTTTTATCTGTAAATGTTGAAAATTGAAAAGCTCTTTTCAAACATTTTCATCGATTTTTCTTCAATTGTGTACTCTTTTTTTTTTTAATATTATTTATTTATTTAGCAAACATTTTTTTCTTTTTTCAAATTTATAATGCGCTATTTTATCCAATTATATTTCATGTGAAAATCAGAAAACAAACGCAGACGGTTAATTTTTTTTTTTTGTACGTAAAAATCACTTTATACATGTAATGAATTTCAGCACGACGAAATTTTTTAAAAATCCTGGGTTAGCTTAAAACTCAATTTTATTCGAAAGAAAAAATTAATGCCCTAGGAGCCTAATGTAAAAGTATGAACGAAATAACGAAATCTTAATATATCTGGAAAATAGCGTAAATACTACATCAATTTAAACGAATTTTTTAATAATAATTATTGTAAAAATGAATTCAACTACATTAAATAATGGTGAAATTTTTTTTTGCACTCGCATAATATTACTTTATTGTCCTTTTATTAAAACAGCAAACTTTTCAATATGGTAAACTTGAGACAATTCTATTAATTTTGCGTTAAAAGATACAGTCAAGTTTTAAAAAAATCTCACTTTTAGGGTTCAAAGAATGCGGTAAAGTTGAGAACTCCGTTAAAATTTCAACAGATAAATTTAAGTTAATACAATAAAAGCTTTCAGATTTGTGTTCAAGGTATTTGACAAAGCTGAAAAAGCTTATAATTACGGTAAACGTATAATTACGAGTAAATTATTTTACGAGTACATGTAGGTAGAGGATCAACTACTGTATGTGCATAGTCAATTTCGTTTATTAATAAAATTAAAATTCAAAAAAGTAGAATCATATATATACATGTACTGCATAAGTGTACGCACATGCGAAAACTCTATTTTTTAAATCGTTTAAGTTTTATCTACGAGTATATATAAAAATAAAAAATGTTTGCAAGATTAAATAGCCGAATAATAAACATAGTAGGATTAAGATTAAATCCACATTAGGATTAAATCCATGTACCACAATGCACGTATACACTTGTTTAACCTTTCAAGGTATATGTACTAATCAAAAAAGAAAAACCTACTCTCTTGAGTGTCTCTACTCTTAACCCTACAAGTAAAACCATGTATGGTCACAGCTTTTGAAAGTTTCCCAAATAACGACCTTTCAAGTGGCAGAGCCCCTATACTTAGATCTGGAGAATAATAAAGTTTTGGGTCGTTTTCAAAAGCCACAAAAAAACTCAAAAAACATAAAATTTTGCAATTTTTTCACCATAGACAACATAGAGAAAATGATGAAAACATGGTTCCAGTTGTAAGGTTCCAGAACTGTTACTAAGAGCAGAAGAGTGGGTCTCCTTTGGGACGTAGCTCTCTGTGGCATTAACTTTGAAGGTGCAATTCTGGATTTAAACCTTAGTAATAAATATGAAGTTTTATTAGAATAGCCTCATTACTACCGGTATTATGAGAAATTCGGTGGCAATTAAATGCTTCAGTTTCATTTAATCTTCGTTTTGCAGTGATCTCAATTTATGCCTAATCTTACGTCGTTGTTATCAAAATAAGATTAAAATAGCGGATTTTTGATCCTACCCGCTGTTTCACGCGCGAGGAATGTGTGAATCGGCCTTAAATAGAGCCGCGCGTGAGCAATCGCAGAATCGCGCGCTCTTTGAAATTGCTGGGAATAGATAAAAGCGCTAATAGACACGTTCGAGGCGTTTCCGCAGTGGTAAATGGGCAGCGTCGTTATGAAGCAAATGAAAATTCCGCGTGCGGGCTCTTTAATACTAAAACCTCTACTAAATAGACTTTGAATAGGCGTTCAACGGTTAGTCTAACGTTTTCAAAACTCAAAATTCATCGCTTTTTTTTTTCTTTTCTTCTTCTCGAACCGTTTATTCTGCCGCCCACGATTTGTCTCCACAAAAATGAGAGCGGAATCGAGTCAATAGAGCGCGCGTAGGGTACTCGAAATGACTAGCACTTCAAACTCAATATTCAGCGCTCCTTCTCAACCTTTTTTAACTTATGTACCACTTGCAAAAAAAAAAAAAAATTACCCTTTAAAAAAAAAAAAAGGAAACGAATCTACATAATTATTTATTACACCCAGAAATACACTTTTAATTGGAAAAAATTATCCAAAAATGTACCGTAACTATTTTATACTCGTACAAAAGCTATACCGGTACTGTACTATACCGTACCGGTACTTTTAAATTAAAAAAAAGGAAGCTAGTATTTCATTTAAAAGTTACTCTTTTAAATCCCAAAAATTCTAACTTAAAACATATACATGTAACTATTTTATTCAAAGGTTGATTACACTCTTCAAAAATATAACCATTTACACAAAAGTTACATTTCCAATGCCAAAAAATGCTATTTTATCCACAACTTACTGTATACAAACTTTCACACAAAAATAGTATTTTCGTTTCAAAAAACTCATAATTTTATCTAAATACAGTAATGTATTACACTTCTACTCGTACATTCAAAATTTGCACTTTTAAATCCAAAATATTAACAACTTTATTTAAAAATTGCACTTTTAACTCCGTAAAAAAATTAATTAATTTACAAAATAAAATCACTATTTTATTCCATAAATTACATCTTTTAAACTAAGAAGCACGTTTTAAATGGAAATAATGCATGCTTTTAATCCAATTATTAATATATTTTATAAGCGCCAAATTTTTTTCCTCACATTCTTTATCAAACCAAGTCTTCTTCCTAAACTTTGGCGCCTTCATTACTTTACCTTTATGTCTGATCTGCTCCACCTCTCTCTGTTCATATACCGACCCTGCGTCTATTGCCTTACCCACTGCACCTAACGAGCTCCAATCCTTCCGAAATGCATGTTTTTAATCAAAGTTTTAACGTTTCTACGTTTTTACTGTCTAAAAATTCTAATAGATTTTTTCCCCCACCACAAATTGCATAAGTAATTCTAAAAAAGAACAAACCATCTCCCTCTTATTTACCAGTCGAGTACCAGTCGGTACTCGTTTTGCTGTTAAAAATTACCCAAAGCCAAAATTTGATAAAACATCGTGTCCCACAGATTGAGAAGCGCGGCGACATTGCAAATGTGGTCGCCATTTTTTTCGAATGGCTTTCTACTTGTTGTGCATTCGGATGAGAGATTCCGAAAAAAGACGAAAACAAACCGTTCTTAAAGTTGACAGTTACACGTCACCGTCTCTCGTGACATCATGCACGCCACTTTTATCAAATCACGCGCACTATTTCGTTTGCAAAATTTACTTATGGAAGAGCAACGCTGAGAAAATTTGGCGCAAATTTGAATAACATTAACTGCCTTAATTAAAAAAAAAAAAAAGATTTAAACACAAAGCAAGAAGGCAAAATAGCCGCAATAAAATTAAATAAAAAATTATTTAATAAAATATAAATTCTCATCGTATGATTACGGCAATTCAAGCATTTTCAAAAATATGGTTCAAATAAGAAAAATTTGAACTTTTTTAATTAAATTTAAATTACTGTATTTATTTGAAAAACAATTATTTAAACAAAAATTACAATATTTAATCATTATTTTAATTAGGAATATGGAATTACTGTACTCAAGTCAAGGTTTAATATTGTAATTATTAGCAAAATTCGGTCCATAAAAATATATTAAGCTGTATTTTTTTTTAATGAAAACAAAATATTACGCCGTAAATTATTAACCGTTGAAAATGAAAAACTAAAACACAAAATTAATTAAGTTCCAGTATAGATTAATTACTTTTATTTCTTAACTAAAGATTATTAACTCGAGCCAGGAAACAACATTTTTTTTCGAGAAAGTTACTTAATTAAGAACTCAATCGATGTTTATTTTTCATACTACGGTACCCCTCCTCTCTCTCTCGCCACGGTATGCAATATTCTCAAAAATTATTTTCGTCAACAACAATTTTAATTGCAATAAAAATTTGCCCGTACGATGTATTTTTTTTTTTTTTTTTATGATATTGGATAAAAGTAATCAAAATAAACAAAACAAATAAAAAATAAAGTACGGTAATAAGAACTGTTAGCTATACGTTCTCGAACTGAAAATCAATCACTGAAACTGCCAAAGCTGTTTATACCAAATCTCACAAATCGTTTCACCTTTTGGATTTAACAAAACTGACGTTACAAAGTCTGTAATTTTGCGGGAGAAGCACTTTTGCTATACAGTGTAAAGAGGCTTGGCTAAACCAGTTCCACTGAAACGAGATTCGTGATGGAAATAAAGCAGTAAGAGAGCTTTTCTTATTATTATATCGGTACAGAGTGTCCGCACTCCCAATGATATACAAGCGTTTGTTTATTTAAGTCCAAAGTAAATAAAAATTAATCCAAGGCGAACATTTAATAATTTCAACTTTAAATCAACAAAATCTTAAAAGTTGATTTTATTTTTCGGAAAAGCGAAAAGTTATTTAAACCGCATTTATTTAATTAATTTTGAAGCTTATTTTTTTTTTTTTTTAAAAAAAAGTCGGGCGTTTACGTTTATTTAGTTACATACACAAAACTAAAAATAAACTGCCAACGATAAATCCCCATTTTGGTAAATAGAAATTAATATTAGTTTTCCTTCTAAAAATTAAAGTAAACATTGTCGTTTAATCAAGTTTTTTTAGTAAAAAAAAAAACAACTTTAAAGTTTTGATCATTACGAAAAAACTATTCGTTCCCACAGGAAAACTTGCTAAGCGTGGACGCTAGATGGCGCGTTCTGTGCTCGTGACGCGCAATGTATAGCAGATGTTTGAGGGCAAAGAGCTGCTCATATCAGGCAATCGTAAATTTGATTTCATTTTTTTGTATTTTGCTCTTTATATTCTTCTGCCTTTTTCTTCTTCTTTAAATATAAATTATGCAGCAAATTTTCTATTGTAAAAAAAATCACTTGTCAGTTTGGAATAAAACTTAAAAAAAAAAAAAAAAAGTAGCAGCTGCATCGGACCACAAATTACTATTCCCCGCTCGCAACTCTTCCGAATCCATCCACAACATCCATTTAAATATCCTTTGAAATTTATCTCACTTTATAAAACTATGCCCTTATTTTTCGTGGTTGCCACCAAAAATAATAATAGAAAATTAAAAGCAATATTTATTTAAGTTTAGCCAGGTTTAAATGGGCCGAGTAGCTGCACTCGCCCTCGAACGCGCCAGGATTTTACAATCAGAGTTTATAAGTCGTTTTCCTAAGTAAGTTTATTGCAAAAAAAAAAAAAAAAAAAGATATCTCAACAAACATTATGAAAGATTATTTGATGAAAAAAAAAGGTCCTTTTGCAAACACATTTGTGCATAATAATACAAATAACAATAAATGCTCGAACTTACCAAAATTCAACATTTAAAATCTTAAAAATAATAATATTTAAAACGAATAAACTCGCCGCCATATACGTATTTCGCAGATAAATAAATAAATAAAAAATAGACGGCAGAACTATTTTACCACAATCTAGACTAAGAAATGTGATTAGAGACTGAACTGAAATTACTGAATCACTAATGCATATTTATTTAAAATATCGCTTTGAGCTCATTTCCATTTGCCGTATCGAGTTACTAAATCTACGTTGCGGCCCTTGTGATTAATAAAAAGAGATTATTATTTACGAGGGCGCGTAACTAATTTATATTTTCAAGCAATTTTGAAGTAAAGTATTTTTTGTTGTTTCTAAAATTAAAATTAAGTCGCTAAATGTAAATGAAGAAATGCGATAGAAACAAAAGTACAGTACACATGTACATGTATTAGTTAACGCCGCGCCGCACTACTGTCCTTTTACTTCAATTGATTTGATGAAACAATTGTCCTTTTTTGGCCACTTGGAAGTTCATTCACGCCGAGTCTTTAATAAACATTCGCATGCAAAAGTGATCGAATTTCAAAGCTTTAACCGCGCTCATTTCGTTTGTTAACTTTCTCTGTTCTCAATTAAAGCAGATGTATATTGCCTCTCAATCTCCTCCTCTAGCGAGCCAATATCTCAAGAACAGGATTACTGTGCAGTGTACTGCTATACCATTATTTGAAAGTTTTTTTTAATTAAAAAATTAAATTAAAATTGAAAAATTTTATTTTTTTATAAGTAATTAATCCTGAAATGTTTTTCTAACGGTAATAGAAATACATTAAAAAAATAAAAAATAACTCCAACACACAAAACCTTAAAGTCATTTATTTCAATTTATGTCGAAATAACCATTGGAGTCATTGAAGATAAATAAATACCGGTAAATAAAATAATTTTTCCAAATAAACATTTTTTTTTTTTTGAATCGATCGTTTCATTAAAATCGTTTGGGAAACAAATTTAGTAGATAAAAGTAATAATCTTTTCGACTTTTCGTCATTAGCTTTGAAACAGTCCTTAGTTTAGTGTTAAAAATGTGGAAAAGCGCCATCTATCATCTTTTTTTTTCCTTCTTAAAAAGTCTCTTCAAACGTTGAGTAAATATTTTTCGATCCATTTTCAACCAGATCGATAACATTTTTTTTCCTTCTCTCTCACTTTTTTTCCTTTCGTTTTCCCACAAAATAGTTTTTTCATTTTTTAAGAAAAAAAAAAAAAAAAAAATTGGAAACTATATAGTACAGTAATACATATTGTATACTGAATAAAAAAATCAATTTTTTCATATAAAAAATTGTTTTTTTTTTAACATCATTTTCATTTCGATCATATAGTACGAGAACTGAAAATCTATAATACAGTATCTGCATTTCTCGAAACATATATATACTGTATATATGTATTTATACTGTATATATATAATTACGGTATGTTTAGATAAAGAAAATAAAATTTTCTAAATAAAATTCGATACAGTTTCAAAACTTCCTCAAATATCACCAAATAAATTCATTTTAAACTTTTATACTTTTCAATTTCTGAACGAAAAATTTATTCAA
Organism: Polydesmus complanatus; assembly: GCA_034692225.1. Lineage (NCBI taxonomy): Eukaryota > Metazoa > Arthropoda > Diplopoda > Polydesmida > Polydesmidae > Polydesmus > Polydesmus complanatus. Next base: position 23,497 of record JAQGAZ010001055.1, read on the forward strand.
TTGATTCGGAATTTATTTACCGGGACTGTAATTTAATAAGCTAATCTTAGTGCTAATTATTTTTCTCGTGCTGCATTTAAAACGGGAAAACATTGCAATCTATGCCGTTGAAAATACAAAATTTATAATCGCAATACTGTATCTTAAATGCGGTTAACAATCGCCCAGCAAATCAATACACGAGTACATGTAGCCTGCAATGATACCCTCCATGCTCAAAATATTGAATATTTGAAATCGCAAAAACAAAATTATTATAATAAAAAAATTATAATAATAATGCTCTAATTTATTTATTTCATTTTCGTTTTAAACCAGAATATTAATAAAGAATGCTCACAGAAATTTGTGAACAAAATTCCTATTTCTATAATAATTGATCGATATTATTTTCTGCCGGATTAAAATCTAACCTAAAACGAGAAGCGGACGAAAAGTGAAGACAATTCGTCACCTTCAACTTAATAAAGCGGATTACTAAAAATAAATTACAATAATAATTATTATTAATGAAGAAGAATTCAAATTGATGCCCCCGGCCCCTTATTTAGCACATCCAATTAACCTTACGTAAAAAATAAGAAAGCTGCGCAGCATGCACATTCACTTTCTAAGATTAAAATTATAGAAAAGTGGTAGAGCGCGTTTCGTCAAAATTAATATTTCTTCGCTATTCGATAATCTAGGTATATTTTATCCTCCTTTTACGCTAGACACGGTGGGGCAAACCATACAACTAATCGAAACTATTGACATTTAAAGAACATTTAAAACCCCATTTGCATTTAGTAGAATCTTTTAAAAAGTTTTTTTTTTTTTTAGTTTGCCAATATTAACATGTAAACAAAAAATGGTGTACGTGGTTAATTATTCCAAAGATAGATAAAAATAAAAACTAAAAAAAACATTTCAAACTAATTTAGAAAACATTTTTTTGAATATACGCATGCGCACATTTTTTATATAAAAACTAGCATAAATTTTGATCTTGATCTAAAAAAGAAAAACAGAAAATGTTTTTATAAATTTTGTTGTATAAAAATGTCATCTAACGACTTTCATTATAGACTACTCATACCTAATTTCCTCTAAACAAAACGTTAAATCACAATAAATTGACTTTATTAAAATTAAATCTTTTCGATATGTTTATACTGTACTCTTGTTGACATTTTTAATTCCACTTCAAATGAAAAACAATAATTTATCCTACTCTAAATAATAATTGTAACAAGTCCAAACGATGATTTCGATATAATGTAATAATGTTCCTGTTAATGATTGATAAATTGGCGATTCAATTTTATTAGACAACTTCAACGTAATTTTTTTTTTTAGAATTTCGCAAACATATTCTTGGAATAAATGCTCGGGATAAATAAAAGTGACGTGCGGAACATTTTAATTTGCTTTAATCCCCACCATTATTTCCCTCCAACCCCTTTCAACTAGAACAAACCAGAAAGATTAAAATAGAAATTACTTTTATATAAATATTCCCCGCGAATAAATTATTTCTATCGCCCCAAATTGTTTGATCAAATTGCATTTAAAAAATACCCCGCTCATCATTTTAATACGTGCACCAAAATGAAGGTCATTGCGACCTAATTCATATAACTCTTCCTCCCCTCCATCTTCTTTTACACCTGTGTGTACTTCCAAAACATAACACTGTATGTACACGCAACGCAATGCCAGTTTCAACATCCACGTGCATGTAATAACAATTTAATAAGGTTCGACTAATTATTATTTCGCGTAACGATAACTAGTTCAGAATAAAAATTTAATACTTAATATAAATGGGTTAATTAACAGCTTATTCCGAAGTGATTTCAAACTGTAGTTAAAATTCGACTTGTACTGTAGGGAAATTTTTACGTGAATGAACGTGAATGAAAGAACTTGCAGCTATAACCATACGAGTCCGTTTCTTTCACTTTTTCAGCTAAATATTGTACTTTATAATTATTATAAGAAAACACTCTTTTTCCGACCGGTACGGTACAGAATTTATAAGGTTGTGTAATTCAGTTTTTAAATGATTTAACCAATAGTTATTAAATAGAAGTAAAAAAAAAAAAAATCTCTTAAAAATAGCTTAATTTATTTGGCCCCTTTGAGTTACACAATACTGTAAAGTAATAATTACTGTATTGTTTTACGTGCAAATTTCACGCATTCGCTTAGAAATGCAGTACTGTACATGGAAAATAAATTTAGCTTAATGTGAAAAATAAACTCTTTTTTTTTTTTTTTTTTAAAAAAGTTATCGAAAATGTATGCGTTCACTTTTTCTGCAAGTTCTAATTGCTCGCAAGTTGTAAACTTTGTTCGGACGCTAACGTAGAACGCCATACGAGGTAATACCATATTTCACATTTAAATTTCTAATCCAATTCTAATTACATTTACACTTTTAAACAATCGTTTCTAAATAATTCGTTATGTAAGTCATACTTTTACAAAAAAAAAAAAAAAATCTCGATAACAAGCATTATAAAATTATAGTTACATGTAGTACCTGTACCTTAAATTCGAATTCATCAAAACAAAAATTATTTCTATTAAAAAATCAATTTCGGCCAAATAATATCGATTTTCAAAAAATAAAATTTCATAATACCGGTAGTAAAATTACTGTCAACAGCAAATTTTACACATGTCAAAACTTCGTTACATTTTCATGTATTACGATATAATTTTTGTAAAAAAAAATAAAAAATACTTTGTTGATAATATTAAATTTATTATTTTCGTTACCGCAATACTGTATATAAAAAAATACAAATAAAACCCCAATACAAATAACTAGCAATCTAAACAAATACAAAAAGAAAAAGACTCTCGCGTCAAAATTTTGCAACCTAAATTCCGCTGTCTGCAGCGTTCGAGGCAGACGCAATGACATCTGGCGATGTCGTCACGACCCATGAATATAATATGCGGCGCGCGTTTACGTCAGCGTATCCGCTCTCTAGCGCTCTCCACCATCACAGCAAGTGGAGCGATTCATTTGAGGTTAGCGCTTCCAAGTAGCTAGGTGTCTCACTCTTACCCCATGACGTATTCGCTGCTAGGTACTGCTAGTGTATAAAAAGCGGTTGCGAGTGCGACGTGTTGACAGTTGCGCGCGCCAAGTGGTCAAATGCGCCGTTTGATATCCAACCAGCAGCAAGCAACAGCATCAACAACTCACTCCATTCGACTCCACTGCAATTGACATGTACATTACTCTCTCCACGGTGTTTTTTTGCTAAAGTTTGCCGCTTTTCCCCTCCGTCTCGGCGTTTTTCTATCTAAACCGCGGCGTTTTTACGCGTCGTCGAGTGACAATTATTAATTTTTTTTTTCTAGCGTAAATTAAAGAGTTGTTAAGAAGAGTGGTGCGTTATTTGCTCGTGGGACAGTTGTTTTCTTAATCGAAGCGATCAATGCGGACAACCGCAACGCTATTTGTGTCAGGCGCGAAATGGCAAAGTTATGTCACTTGGTGGTCACTACGGTGGCTTATGTGGCTATCACCGCATGTGGATTTTTCATCTCCATTCCTCTGGGACTCACAAAGGTCAGAACTCCACTTTATATTCAACTACTTTATCACATCTACTTTGCTTTATTTATGTATTTGTTGTTGTTTGTTTATTTATTTTTTGGTCGTTTTATGTATACGAGAATATTTGAAACGCGATTCTTGGAAAAAATATTTTTCTATTTATTTATTTTTTAAAGAAAAAAAAAAATGTTTTCTAAGGATTTGTGTGTGTACATGACCTTTTTTTTTTTGTTGGTCAATTCAATGTATGTGGAATACGATCTATCTCTTCTTTTCCTTTTTTTATTACAAAAAAATATTATATGTGTATTTGCATATTCGGCAAATAAACAAAACTATGATTAAACAACTACTGTACTTTTAAAATATGTTTAGAAAATCTATTTTAAATTTCTTAAATAATACATTTTTTATTTAAAAAAAAAAAAAAAAGAAATATATTCGAATAACATTTTATTTAACGTCGATAAATCTATTGATTTTAAACGATTTGAATGTTTTTGAAAATGTTATCTTCAGAAGTTTGCGTTGATTTTTTTTTAAATTTAAATGTTGTATAGAAATAATAATGTTATGCTCACAATAATTAAGACAATTTTTACTCGAATTTCAACTCATTTGTAACCTACTCAAATTTCAATTAATTTACTCATAAATTTAAACTAATTTTTAATCGTTCTTAAACTTGATTTTAATGGAACTCTAAAATGATTCTTATTCAAATTTGAACAAGTTTTATTCAAATTCACCCTGGTGTTTACCCATACAATACTTAACCTAGTTTCTTCTTAAACTGAAACTCATTTTGGCTCAATTTGAAACTCATTTTTACCCAAATTGAAACTCGTTTTTACCCAAATTGAAACTCGTTTTTACCCAAATTGAAGCTCGTTTTTATTCAAACTGAAACTCGTTTTCAATTTAATAAAAGTTTGCTGCCTCCTCAGAGACAATTTTTACTCAATTTAAAACTTAATAATAATGTAATTTTCATGAAAAATAATACGAGTATTAACTGGCATTTAATATAATTTCTTCTCACAATTAAATTTAGTTTTATTTTCTTCTCTAATTTTTACGCATCTGATATCGATTGAGTTGTAACTTTTGTTTATGGTGCGATACGGTACAATTTCTTTTTTTTTTTTTTTGATTTCAATGTTAGGTCACCGACAACAATGGCTTGAAAAGGCAATAGTTGCAAAGCCAAGTGACATTTTTATAAGAGTACGGAAGTTATAAATCGCACGTAGCGCCGTACGCCGCGCAATTTACTAAAAGTGTACGTGAGAGCTAAGATTCGCTAAGAATGCAATAATTAAGAGCAGAAAAGCGGAAACAGCTGACCTTTGCTCGTTGTTCAGCACAAGCGCAGTGGCAGGCTTCTAGTACACCTCAACAGCACAACGGGATTCTTCATTAGGAGACGTCTTTCAAGCGCATTCTATTATTAGAAAAAAAGAATAAAAAAAGTCAGAATGACAAAAAAAAAAAAAGTAAATAACATGAGAATTATGCAAAAAATGACAATTTGAGATTCAAACGAGATAACGACAATCATAAACAAGAAACCAAAAACAAACATTTTTTCTCCAACTTCCATTAATAAATCTATGAAATCTCCCTTAAACAAAGCAACGTAAATCTCTCCCAGCAGGTGATAAAAGTTAAAATTCTTATCTTAGGCAATTTATTTATTAAAAAAAAAAAAAAATAGAATACTGTACGTCAAGATTGAAATTTAATAGTCGAAATTCTCAAAAGAAAACAATAAGCTGGCTAGAAACACATATACTGTAGAAAACCAATCGATAAAACCAATATAATATAGTAAACATCTTGATGAAGTAAATCTTAAAAAAAAAGTTTTAAGCGACAAAATCCTAAAATACACATAAATCTCGAAAATAATAGTAGTAGAATACGTCTTAAAAAAAAGCAAAATCTTGATTTAAGAAAATCCTTAATTGAAAATAGGCTTGAAAGGTGGCTATGGAAACAAGTTTCAATCAATGAAACCAGTTTCAAATCTTAGTGTAAACCCAAAAAAGTTTGGTGAAACTAGCTCCATTTTCTTCAAACCTGTTTAAACCAAACCTTTTACCAAACCTTAAACCAACCCTCGCTAGCAAATCCGGATTCTTTTTTTTAAAAAACGCAAAGGCAATTATTATTTTTTTTAGCAAAAAAAAAAAAAGAATGCAAAAGTATTTCCTTAGACAATAAAAAAAAACAAGAAAAAAAAACACACACACATCACAATCATCATTGCTAGTTTTCAGTATAAACACTTTTGCAAAAACCAGATTGCAAAAGATGCCAAATTAGTTTAAACCTGATTCGCGGTGAGTAGCTTCCCTAGGTAGGCTATCTATTGATTCTACTCTGAAAGGTGCTAACAATGATTTAAACTTCCGTAATAAATACAAAGTTTTATTAGAACAGTCGCATTATTTTTCTCCCACTAGTGACTGCACCGCGTACATGTGCACAATGGGTGAAGGAAGAGTGAGAGACAAGCTGTCTTTGATAATAATAATTAAAATACGTATGTATTTATTTAAACTGCAGCAGTAGCATTCATTGAAAGGAACATAATTTTTATTATCATTATAATAATATGGATAGTTAAAGGTTATGGGTGGCGTAACGTGTGCGTCGCAGACACCTGAAATAATATCAAAAATAGACCTTGACGAAATATTGATAGCGATCGAATGTAATCCGTAGATTTATAGGGGTATTAGCACCGGGGGAGGGGAAGTAGGAGATACGTCTGGATGAGTCACGCACGCGCCGCCGCTGCACGTTAATTAAAGCGACAAAATGTTGGAATTAAGAGAACTCATTTTCCATTAAATAATGTTCCATGATCGAAATTCGATATCTTTTTTTTTTTGTATTATAATAATGCTTGCGAAGAAAAGCAAAAGTAAATTTTTTTCTTTTTTTTTAAAAAAAAAAAATTGGATTTTCTAATTATAGGAGAGAAAATATCGATCAGGAAAATGGAACAATGGAGAACGTAGAATTATATTCACTAAGTACATTTTAAATTGACGTTATAAAAATAAAGTTTCTGTTTTGTTTTTTTTCTCTTTTTTCATAATGCGTTGAATCATTAATATTATTTAAATTTTATTTGAAATTTGTATTTTGTGTTCTTATTTTTAAATTTTAATGTTAAATCAAACTTATTGCTAAAAACGCCTCAATAAAAATAGCAAAATGAAAAGCGGTAAGTAATTAATTCTTAATTAATTATAAGTAATTATTATATTGCTGTTTTAAATTATTAAAACTTTTAAAATTTCAAAATCGTACAAATATAAATTCAGAAATGAAGATATTGCTCATCTAAAAATACTGAAAATAAATAGATACGATACTGTAGTAAAATCCATTAAATATTAAAAAAAAAAAATCTGAATAGAAAAAACGTCACTTCGGCTATACCGATAACGTAATTTTTCGAAAGTCTCATACCCCCTTATAAAAAAAAAACTCTATAAGAATTACGTCATGAACAAACGTAAGCGTCGCGATTATACACCACCTGCTATTGTTTTTGGTTTTTTTGCAAGATTTTTAGCCTATATTACGCCGAATTTAATGAACTATATTTTGTTTATTCTATAAAACAGTAGAAAAAAATCTAGTAGAAATTTGTAAAAATGTGACTAAAATAAAAATAAAATGCATATCGTATTGTAATAGCATATTGTGATTATTAAAGCCGAAGTTTTGAAGAGATCCGATAGCCTTTTTAAATATTCATCAATCGCTCTCAAAATGTTATAAAGATTTAAGGTTACCCGGATATAACGACAGAAAATGTTTGATCTCATCCATTCGTTATAATTACTGTATTCAAGTTCTTTTGTACTACGTTAACATTTTCAATTACGAAAATCTAAAATCCCACTAGTACTGAAAAGCATAAAAACTTAAAATCCGAGAAAATGCTAAAAAAAAAAACAATTAATGAAAATTAATAGTAAAATCTGTCATTATGAAAGAATGTGCATGAAAACACAACGTCATCTATTTTAGACTACATGTACTTAAATAAAACCGTAATTTTGTTTTATTATTAATTTTAAGAGCAGTAAACTACTAGAAGCTCATTCTATCGTATGGGCCTATCGGTAGGGTTGTTGAAAACTTAAATCCGGTACTGCGCCTGCTAGTCCATACAATTGCAATTGATGGGCTCAAAACAAAAATAACCTTAGTCCAAAAAATAAAATTTTCAGTAGAGGCAAAAAACAGGTTGGGACAAGTGTTGCTTTTGTAGGAAACCAAAAACTTTCAGGCCTTATAATGTAGGACAAGAGCTGTTTTTGAGGGAAATGAAATCATAGCTCGATAAAGCTTGCACAGATAAAACCGAATGTGCTTTTAACTCATTTTTGCATTTTTTGGACAAGTGTTGTTTTTGTTTTGAACCCCTCAATTCCTATAAGAACTCGGCCAATCAAATTGCTAAACGGACCGATATTTGACAGACATTTCAATATCAAAGGAAAAATTTGTCACTAAAAAAATTCTGCCCACTACTTTCTTCAATGATTCGTTTATGCAAACTTAAACGTAAAGAAAGCTCGCGTAGGCGCCATCTTGCGGTTGGCATCTGCGCACACTCCCATATCAGATATTTAAGCCGCGCACGTCAGCTTGTGATTTCAATTTGAAAACTTTTTTTTTTTTTTTTTTACGATTCCATTTTAGATGCACTAAACTCCTAGCGCCAACTTAGTACAAACCGTTTAGTGAACTAAATATTTGTGCAGTAGAAAGTTGAATGCACTCAGCAAGACACGCGATTTTTTGCATATTTTTTTTTCATGATTTGTTGCTAAAAAGTCCTAAGATTGAATTACATGAAAATGCACGATAAATTTTAATGAAGCGTAGTATTTTTTTTTTTTTTTTCTTTTCAAACTTTTTGACATCACATCATTTCAATCTGTCGTCAGCTTCAGATTTACATTGTCTGAAGCGAGATTAATAATGTACAAGTAGATTGAATGAGCGTTCAAAAACCGCAAAACCACAATTTTGGTTTTTTTTTTTTGCGATTCTTCGTAGTACAGTAACTACAAAAAATAATTTGCTAACCCAATTTTTTTTTCCTGCATTTAAATTTTCATAGAATTGATAGAAAATTTAAAGTCGCTCCTCATTATAAGGAGCTCCTTAAATCATTATTTGAATGGTAAACCATTAGGGTCAATTCCAACAGGACAAACGGATAAAAACAGCAAACGAACCCAATTGAATAATTGGAATTCGTTTAATCACCTACATATAGTACAGACAAAATTCATTTAATCCGGAACGGAATTAGCAGATTGTCCGGATTATCGAACGTACAGTAATTAGTTTTAATGGGACTGCCAATAGATAAAGTTGAAAACGATTTTATGTGTACAATGAATACAAAAATAAAATCCAAACATTAGAGTATTCGCTTAATTAAAATATTTTGTAAATCAAGGTCAAAATAGTTGAAAAATGTAAAAAAAAAAAAACTGCATGTAGGCTAACCATGGAAACATTATCAACACAAGCACCTCGATATTTTCCGGATTATCAGGTTTTCCGGACCATTGGGTTCCGGATTAAAAGATTTCTGCTGTATATGTATTTTAATGACACATGAAAAAGAAAACTTCATTTTAATGACATTTTTAACATTTAATTAGAGTAGTAGGCCCATTCTCTATGCGCTGCACCAATTATTATAGGCTACAACTTGATGAATGTGTCCCATGCCCGCATAAATCACTTGTGACATTTTTAACTGGCACAACTCGCGAACAGTTATGGTATAGATTGAAATAGTTTTAGTCTCAATAACAGTACTGTTGCTATTAAGTACGGTAATAATAATTTGTTTAAATATTATCTCGCTAGTTTTCAAAAATCCGTGCGTTCGGGAGTTTTTTTTTTTTTTTGGTACACTGTGTATATAACTCCTAATACGGTAATAAAATAATGACAGAAATGCGTAATACACTGCATAGGTTTCTATCTGCCTTACACAAACCTAAGAGCTATTATAAATAGGCCTACCACCTTAATTTCTCAAACTTTGTTGCTCGCTACCCAAATACATGTAATTTTTTTTTTAAAGATCATTCAAATATAGTCAAATAAAAACGAAATAAAGCCTAATGTTTAAAATCAAAAAAACTTCAACTTTTGATTCATGAAATATTTAAATAATACCGATACTAAATTATTGAAAATAAAACCGCTTTTAAAAAACCGGTAATGTTTGTTTAAAAGAAAGTAAAATGGCGTGAGTTGTGGAACGACGAGCCAATTTTTGAGAAGCTATTCAAGTATTTTCCGACGTGATCGAGAGATTAAATTAAGAAAATAATAAAAACCGAAAAGAGGAAAAAAATGCAAATAAAATGGGTGAAAATAATAAAAAAAAAAAAAGAATGCGGGAGGAATAAAATAATATATTAAAAGTGTCTCGATGAAATAAATAAACAAAACAATTTTGAACACAATTTTTTCCCCATCTTATCGTTACCGTATTAATATTAATAAAAGAAAAGACAAAGAAAAAAAAATAATAATAAAAATAATAATCTTCGTCGTTGGAACGACAAAAAAGGAAGAATCTTTTGTTTCTCATTAAAGGCAAATTAACTAGGAGAAATATACGCAAAGACTGCTTGCCAGCTTTATTAAATCTAATAAAATGCAAACTACGTATTAAAGAGAACAACTTTCTACGCAGAATATTAAAAACCGTCTAATTGTTTTTCCTTCGGTGCACGCGTCCAGAATTTATCCTCATCTTTCGCTCGGAACAGCTCACAGTATCATCTCAAATCGAGATGGTGGCTATAAAACATGTTTATTAAATTTAGTAGATTAAACATGTGTAAACATCTACTTTAAACGACTTTTTGAAGCAAGGTCAACATTTTTTTTTTAAAAAAAAGTTTTTGTTTCTCCAAAAGAAAATAAATAAAATCAAAACCGCACAAAATAAAGAGTTGCATAAAACCAAAATTTTAATAAAACGGGATTTAAACAAAATAAAACTTGAATAAAACAAGATTTAAATAAAAGAAAAGTTTGACAAAAACATGTATTTAAATGAAAGAAAGATTTGGCTAAAGGATTAAAATGAAAGGAAGATTTAGTTAAAACAAGTTTTAAATGAAAGGTAAAATTGGTTAAAACGAGATTTAAATAAAATTTATCTAAAACGAAGACTTAATTAAAGCCAAATTTTTAAAAAAAAACTGTTAAAACGAGATTTGAATAAAATAAAATAGGGTTAAAACGAGATTAGAATATACTGCAGTATCAAGAAATAAAGCTAAAACGAGATTTGAATAGAACTAAGGAAGTTTGAATAAAAAATAAAGTGGATTTGACTAAAACACGGTTTTAATAAAACCAAGATGTGAATAAAACTAGGAAAGTTACTGTATTGTAGATGTGCTGATAAAAATTAAATTGTTGGCGGTTCTAAATTTGAAAATACAGTAGTTAAATACTTTTAATATTTTTATCAGCAGCGTTATCCTTCATTATGCCTACATTCGACGGTTTTGAGCTGTGAAGAATACGCTTCCATCATGCCAATTATGCCTGTTTATATATTGTACGTTAATAAAATGTAAATTTTTGAGCCAGCCAAACAACGTTGGGAAACAAAGATTAAAATTTACAAATAAATCGTCTGCTATAAAAGAAAAAAAAAATGAAAGACAGCAGCACTTTTTATCTTTTATAATATATTACAACGTTTTATCTTCCGCAGAAACAAAAACAACAACAAAAAAAAAAAATTATCTGCAATTTCATGTAAACAAAATATGTTACGTGTTTTTTTATATAAATAAATCTTGAAAAAAAAATTTTAGTCAGCAACTTTTATGAAAAATTTTCCCCCATAAAAATCTTCTCTTCGTTTATTTGACTTTCGCCATTTTAAAGCTCGCGAGAATCTTTATTTTTTTTTTATGCCATTTTTTTTTCTCAACTAAAAGAAAAAAAAACTGAATAGTCTTGTTGACAAAATATTGGTCACTTTTTTTTTTATCGCTATACATGTAATATTAAATTTTAAACTTTCGATTGACATTGAAGTACATACGGTAAGTAAGAAGAAAAAGAGATAAAAGCTCAAATCTGATTTAATTTCAACGCCAACAATTTTCGAATAAGAAGAAGCAATTGTCAAAAATTGGATATTCAAATTGAAATCAACTTTTGAACGCGAATGAATAGAAAATTGATTTGGAAACCGCATTTAATATGGTGGTGGCGAATTTTCTTCGTGGCTGCTGCTGCTAGCCAAACCAATCTCCACTTTCTTCCTTTCATTTGCGATCATTTCTTTTTTTTTATCTTAACCGTTTCAACTACTGTATTTCCATGTGAATGAGCAATGAGTGGGCGTGAATCCGTATCTATTTCCACCCATTTCATCAATGATTAAGACAAATCTTTTTTTTTTTTTTTAGAAAATAATAAAAAAAAAAAAAACTTTTTACCTATATAATAGGAATACATTGCTTTCAATCACCCAACTCGATTCAACTTCTCCAACCATTGTACCGCATTCAACTTTAATATTTGGTTGCCATCATCCGCTCATCTACTTTTACTTAAGTCTCGTTCTAAACATCTCTGTTCGTTATAGCCGCCAGAAAGGGATTAAAATAAAACTCAAGAGAATTTATGGATCTGGGCATCATGTTTTTAAATACCGTACTGTACGTTCTTGATACAGGCTTTGATCTTGGTCTAGAAAAAAGTTTTAAAGTACTGAACCCTGTTTGAGGCACTTTAATATCACTTAGTAATACCTCTTACGGTAAAAAAAAAATTTGAATCACGATAAAGTCGATTCATCTAGATTAAAAATTCGATAGCAACATACCTCGTTAGTTCCAAATGATTTAGTTAACTTACCGTATTTAAATCTCGTTTACTCGCGTAATGTCTTAAAACGTTAAATCAAAGATTAATTCGCTTAAACTAGACGAAAAAATGCGACGGCATGAAAGTAGGCTACTACTACTATTAGATGAGAAATTCCTTGGAGCGAAATGAATGTATGATGTAGTGTTAATACGCCTTCGATCACTTTTCCAAATCAACTTATTATTGTAACGCGCGCGCATCCAGTTTCATTTCATCAAAAAAAAAAATTTTCTTCTTAAAATACATTTTTCTTTTCCCGCCTAAAAAAGAAAAAAAACCGCTTCATTTTTTTAAAGAGAAAGAGAGATAAAAAGTGTGCGAAATTGAGCTAGTTTTTCGTCTGGAGATTCCCATGAGCCATCGTTAAAGCAATGAAGCGTCATCGGCGGCAGCGGCGTTGCGCGTGCGTCAAGCGGCAGCCACTTGTGTCAAGCTCCTTCTCTCTCTTCTCTTCCTCCTCCTGCTTCAGGAAGAAAAGAAAATTTGATTGATCGATATAGAAAGCGATATCCCAGCTCCCACTCGTCCGACCACCCACCCACCTTCTCACTACCCATTTCCTAAACGTATTTAAAGGTAAAATCGTTTGCTTCTCTCTTTCTCACTCCTTCAGGCCCAGATTTCGCATCAACAATACTATCTTAATATGTACATCACTTCCAAGCCTTTTAAAATTGATAACACTTCTCACTTTCTCTTCCTTTAAAAATATAAAACTTAAAACTTTTTTTAAAAAAATAAATAAATAAAGATTTATATAGCGCAAATTTATTTACGCAAATATCGACTAATTAAAATCGTAATTTAAATAAACATACTGTGTTGAAGATTCAATTAAAACTCAACAAAATACAATACATGTATTATTAAGCCATAAACAAAATCCTATAATCGGATAAATTTTATGTAAATAATAATTAAAATTATAATTACTGTTAAATCAAAATAATAAAATAAATTGAAATCCCGACTAATTAAGTCAATTAAATAATAAAAATCTTAAATTTACATTTTGGGCAAAGTAATATTACGGTAGGCCTACCTATATAAACTCTAGATTTACGCATAAAAAACTCTGGATAAAATTTTAAATCCGAATAAATTTAAAATCTGAAAAAAGGTTCGAACGATATTATTGAAACTCAAAATAACGAAAATCACAATTAAAACTCTTAAATAATTCTTGTGCAAATACATGTAAACCAAAAAAGTCGTGAATTGGAAAATGGGACATGATTTTTCATAGAAAAGCAATTATGTAAGCTCCGAGCTATGAGCCCTACTTTCTATGGGGAAAAAAAAATTGAATATTTCGCACGAATAAAAAGGCAATTACATGTACAGTGTATAGTAATTTGATTCGCTAAATTTTTTTTTTACTAACTACAGTAAAAACCGGTTATAGTGCGATTCAAGGGACCAAAGAAAAATCGCACTATAAGCGGGATCGCATTATATACG
>JAQGAZ010001056.1:0-37460 GCA_034692225.1 Polydesmus complanatus
TCTCATGGCAACGGTTGAAATAATACCATACTGAATCTACCAAAACTTTGGTCGCTTTTAGGGTAAATATCTTAATAAAAAAGAAAAAAATTTATTTTCACTATGTTTTTGGGGAAAAAGTGCGGTAAAATGAGCGAAAAAAGTTGTTCTATTGCCATTTTACCCAATTCTTTGAGTGGACATTGGATCACCCGTCAACTAGTGTACACCGGGTTTTTTTTTTAAAAAAAAATTTTTTAAAGCATGTCCGCATATAACAAAATCCGGTTATTACGATCAGATTTCGCGGTCCCTTGAAGATCGTTATAAGCGGATTCCACTGTATTTTATTACCATATTATTTAAAGGCCATTTTTAATGATATGGTAATTATAAACTGTAGGTTAAAAATGCAGTATGCAAAATTCTTCATTAATTAATTCAAGGCTGAATATACTAATTTGTACTCCGTATATTTTTAACAGTTATCTTGCCCATTAGTTAATTTATTTAAAGGTAATTTTAAATTTATCATCTAAAGTCAAGAATTTTGATTCAGTGTTTGTACATGTTCCCTAGCGTTATAACGATTTTGTTTGTAATAAGTCTTATTAATTAGTTTGAGTGTAATTTTTGAGAAGAAACAGGGTTACCGGTGTGTGATGGAAGGAAGTGAGCAAGTATATCCTAATTTTGAAGGATTAGTAGTTTTCTTATTAGTACTCTTTAAAAACTGTACGGAGTAGTAAAATAAAAGATTTTATTATATAGGTTTATTGATTCGTTTTCCGTTAAAACTTTATAGAGGTCACTTAACTTTAGATTTTTTTCATAGAACTCGGTTGTAAATTTCACATAGCGGTTGAACGAAAGAGACGTTCTCTATCGGTTTAAAGTTTGGAGTTTTAGTGTTGTATTTTGTAAATAGATATTGTACAGTAAATCATAATTTGTTTTTCTATTATAAACTTACACGATTTTGTTCTTCGAATCTAAGCGCTCAGTCTGTTACATAGGTTTTGTGACTATACTGCATACTGTAATTATATATTTAAATTTAATCTGCCTTTTAGTTAGGTTATAAAAAGTTATTTTTAATTAATTCGACTTCTCCATACGATACATACATTTTTATTTTTATTTGAGTTAGATATTATTTTAACTTGGAGCGAGTAACAACATAATTATTTATTTGTTGAACAACTATATTATTTCTTTTTTTACATTCTCGATTGTTTTGGATGAATATTATGACGATACAAGTAAAACAATATAATATACAGTATATTTATTTTAACTTTAAAGAAAGTCGTTGCCATCCATATTTCGATTATAAAACTAATATGTAATCTCGATCTTCATTAGTTGACATAAGAATTTTAATATTTTGTTCGTTTTATGTTTCAGGCGAATCCACATACTTATGAGATGCCTTCAGAGCATGTTTCAACCATCGGCTTTTAGGTTTTATAAGATTAATTAGGCTTCGTTAATATAATTATTGTCTGTGACAAAAAGTTACTCAGCCAAACGTAGACACAATTAATTTGCATGATTTCTATTTTTAAGTAACTTTTTTTTTTTTTTTTTTGGTTTAAATTTATTCGCTCTTGGTGGACAAACTTATAGTACGGTGTATTTATATATTATTATTATTATTATTTTTTGTTTTTACTAGATTCATTTTTGTAAATACTGTACTATTTCATACGAATTATTCATATATTCTATCCCTGTTAAGCATCTCGGTTATTGTAACGTTATTTTTTAAGTATTACGGTATTACGTTTTCATCACATTTTAGTATTTAACTGCGGTTTCAATTATCAAAGCGATCAAGTTCATCAAACTGAATTACTTGATGTTATTGAATTCATTTCATTGTATTTTAGATTTTCTCTGCATGCCAAATCTTCATCTTCCACTCCCCCAACTGTTTATTTTTATTATAGTTATTCATATTATTGTTAGTTGGATGTAAAATATTTTTGATCTCATACCCCCGTGCACCAAAGTAGTCATTCACTTTTTTAATTAGAAGCCTACCTAGTTTTCATTAAAAGTAGTATTTATAACTTATTTTTAACTTGTTTGTGTTATTTTTTTTTAGAATTAAAATCTTGTGTTTTAAGTTGTAGACGCAGATATTAATACTCACGCTTTTGCTTTAAACACTGGCTGCTGCTTTTTCTCATTATAGGTTTCATGCAATTTATTTATTTTTTTTAAAAACTCTAATCTTTTATTTGTATAAATAGGGGTCTTCTTATAGCAAACTTTCTTTTAAATAGGTATTAAAGCGGCCTAACACCAATTAACCTAAATCTTAATATTTATAACTTCAACTTTAATTCATTTTTTTTAAAATTTGTTAATTTAAACTTTAGAAGATGAGATAAGATCATTTCTGTGTATTCTGTCTGACTAATGATTTTGACACACTCTCCATTTCAGACCGAAGTCAACTCCTGAAATAATGACGACTTCCAAACCACTTGGACAATGTTAACTGTGTTTAGCATCCTGCTGGACGGAATATGCTATTGGAAACACGATGCCAAAATAAAGATCTTCAACACTGGACGCGGTGTATTTCTAACCATAACATACATATTATATCAATATGTTGTGTTTTATACTAAGTGTATTGTATTTTTAAACTGGGTTGATGGAAATGAAAAATTTGTGATAAACGAAAAATCTCTGAAAATATCGATGAATATCAGAGAATTGTAATACGGTTAAGTTATAAAGAAAAACAAAAGTAATTATACTGGTTGTTTTCTTTTTTTTCTTTTTGAAGATGAGATTCGAGTTTTGCATCTTTACAAAACTATAAGTAAATGTGTTTAATGTTATAACTTTAAAAAAATGGCTATAGTATTGAAATAGTATGAGCAATGATCGTCGAAATTAATTGAATTATTTCGTTTTCAAACCAAGTGTCCTTCATTATACGGTATCGGTATAATATCCTTTAACCCTCCTGGTTGTCTTTCATGATGTAAAGATTTTATTAAATCAATATTGCCAATCTTTGTAAATAAAATTCATAAACAGTGTAGTAACACTGAATGTGATTGATTTTGACAAATTATTTTTTTTGTCATGATATTGAAGGAAAATTTGCAAATTTCATGTTAAAAAAAATTATAGATGCCGAAAATATATAGTAACTATGCCGACATTAAGGTAAAAAATTACAAAATGGATGGTAAGTAAATATCTTTTATTTATTACAGCATGTAATATGATAAAACAGATACGAAAATTATTTGGTGTGTTGTGTCACAATGTCAAAGGGTTGAATTTATTTCATTATTAATTTACTACGTGTACCATATTTGATAATGAAATTTCAAAACCTTAGATTTTGTTATCAACAAGGCTTTGCTAAAAATGATGAAATAATATGACAGTATTTTGTTAACATTTCATTAAAATTCACTATCTAAATTATAGAATTAAATTTGAAAAAAAAAAAAAATCAAGGTCGTGTCTTAAAAAGTGTAATATCGATATACATCGGTAGATGGCGCTACCGATTGTAAGGTCGCGTTTACAACTTGGTCAAATGAAACACACTCCGTATTGCAAAACATAAGTCAATTATAATTTAAGTTTTATATTATTAACTATTCTATTTTTTAAATTAAATTTCTAAATTTGTATCTAAAATTACTAATTAACATAATTTTAAAAACAGCTCAACTTAATTGCTTATATTTCTGTATAAAATATAAAAGGAAAAAAATTGCATCATCCGTATGACGTTTTTCAACATTCGCTACGGAACGACTAGCCTCGCGGATATTATTATTCTTTGCCATGCAAGGCTGCGCACGATTTGCTGACGTCAGCCAATGAATTCATCATGAAAAGGTGAAGATATCGGTTTTAGTATTAAAAATTTGAAGATTTTTATGTTGAGAAATACGTGAACGTTGTAAATATTAATTGATGGTGATCGATTTGTTTCGTGAAACGGTTAGATAAAGCTTGGTGCACTTCATTAGGTGAGTACATTATAATCTTGTTTCTTTGATTTGAAAAAAAGTAGGGGGGGAAAAAAATGATCACCTCTACAGTAGTCGACTAGTGACATTTTTCTGTGGCGTGACATTATGCAGCTATGTAATAACAATTAGGTTGTAAGCTTTCTACCTCCAACATCGGGGGATATTAATTATTACGCTTTCCAAGTTTAATCAAAATTTGATAGCATGATTTTTTTCTTCAATTCGAATAAGCTGATCGTAAGAACTGTGAAGAGAAAATAACAAAGGCTACTACGAAAAGTGAGATTTGTACATGCGGCAACGCAATGTCAGGTGTAATGTTAATTTTGTGTGTGGGGGGAGAGGTTGTTCTTCATTTTTAAAGGTCACAATTTAATGTAATATTTTTAGATATATTTATGAAACTATGCGTTATTTTATCTTCGGTATTTTGTTTTTTTTTTACATTAACTTGTTAGCGAAGAATAATTTTTAACGAGTGAGTAGGTGTTTGATGCTGCGAGAAAATCCTATACAACTCCTACGCACACTTTTCGGGAGTTGCACACGTTCAACACAGTCGTTACACGAGAGGGAGTTAAAAGTGATCGTTAATGAATCGATAATACTTCGTTATGAATGTATGAAATTTTATTAAGGTCTTTCAGTTGTTTGTGTAGGCATTGCAGATACAGGCTTGAAACACGCGAGCGCTTGCCAGAAAGGAATGGGGGGGTTACCGTTCTATGACGATAGGAGTCGTTACCAGTATTGTAGCTTCTTCTTTCGTGCACATCTCACCAATTTACTGTACACCCATCCTACTACTCATAATTTTATGAGAAAAGAAAATATAAAAATTTTTATTGAAAATTTTATTTTATAGCGCTTGTACGGTTGCTGTGACTTGCCTTTTTTTTATTCCGTTGCGAAATTAAGTAGAGTGGAATTGCGAAGGGGGAAAATAATAATAATTAAGGTGAGGAAGAAAAACTACCGTAGGAAATTTTCTTTTAATAAATTGGGAAAGTAATTTTAAAAAAGAAGAATTCGGTATTTGTTTTTTTAAGTGTATTTACGAAGCATTTAAATTAAAATAGATAACTTATAAAATCAAAATTTGCTTTGAGAACTACCGGTACATGTATAGTAAACGATACATCTAAAATTCAAGATTTTCAGATTAAAAACTTGAAGATATATTTATGAGTCCCAATCGTTTTTAATTTTGTGTAGGGGGAGGAAAAAAAAAAATGTTGGAAAAAATTACGTAAAAGTGGTTTTTGCTCAGACAAATTGGAGACCTAGTTCGTTGCCCTTCTCTAGAAAATCTTTTCATGGCTTTTAAAAGTAGCAGACTGAATCTCGTATCGATTATCTTTTCAAAAAGTCAGTTATTGGCAACTTCCTCTACTTTTTTTAATGAGGCGTATATGAAACTGATTACATGTATATTCTGTCTGTTTTGCGCCAGCTCAATAAACCTAAAAAACACAAAAAATTTGGGAACACATTTTCTTTTCTTGAGTTTAATTTATTTCAACTACATGACACGTACATGTAGTTCTAATGTGTTGGGATCCAGAGCAATGTATTGTGACGTTGTACATAGGTAGAAGGAAGCCCGTGTGGAGGAAGCAGGTAACTTGGCTATTGTTCCGTAAACAGGTACATGTATTATGTATACACTTTTAAGAGCAGATGAGTCATGTTTATAGGAACATCGAACAGAATAAACGAATGACTAGCTCAGCACACTGTCATGTAAATGAAAGTGGTCGACAGCAGGTACTGTTTATTTTTTATTCTACGAAAAACGATTACTCAGTTTGTTTTTTTTAGAGGAAAAAAAAAAAAAAAAAAAGAGAGAGAGAGAGAGAGAGAGAAAGAAATAAAATTTTCTGATTTTCTGTCTATTGATTATTAAAGAGAGAGGGGAAATAATATTCGTTACAGTATCTACTTTGAAAAGCGTGAGTAACCAGTTATTTATAATAATAATCGTATTTCTTTAAAGTTTACGGGTTGCTAATAATTATTATTAAGGAAGGATTGAATTTAATTGAGTTATCATTGCAGTGACGTGTGCAGGTGATATGAGATGATAATCATTATTTTGTTAATCTCGCACGCAGCGGTATCTGTAAGCTTTGTTGAACGTGATTGACGTTTATTTGTTTATTGTATCAGCCCTAATGAGTGTTTTCATTGATATCCTATACCTGCCTGCTTTCAAGATACACTCGTTAATAATTAATTAAAGGAAGGTGGCATCTTAAATTAGCTACTTTAGACGTTAATTGGTAAGTTTATTTTTAATCTTGGATTTAGCGAATTAAGCAACTACACATTTTTTTTTTTAAATTTAACTACCGGTAGCATTAAATTTTTGAATGTTGTAGTGCTTCATCATTCTCTTATTTAACAAAGAGAAGCAAATTTTATTATCTTAGGGAATTAACTATTGCATCTAATTTACTCTTAATTTTAGATACAGTAATCTATTTTTTTCCCCTTAGTTTAAGACAGTGGTTTCCAACCTTTTGTGGTCTAAGATCACTTTTTAGAGGAAATTTGCTCTTTGGTTTAGGTATGAGAGATAATAAAATACTGATAAATTATTATATAGGAAAGTTAAATATTAGGAAAACATTTTAAAATAAAAGTATTAACACTTTTAGTAAATTATCCGTTTTAATGAAATCTTTTTTTAGACATTAATCATTTTCAAAGTGATGGTGAAATGGCAGCTTTGTTGAGTTCGCCCACATTTTGATAATGAGTTATTCAATTTAGGAAACAAGTGAAATTCAATGAGAGCTTAATATTTCAAATAGCTCCAAAAATTAACTAAAAGATGCGGCGAGTGCGACTAATTGCACTGGCATTGAGTCTAAACAAATTTGATCACTTCGAAACTGTGAAGGCGATGGTATTAGTGCAATACCACTTACCAGTGCCATTGATCAGTGCCCACTTACCAAATCAAAAAGGGGTTTTTTTTAATTTATGGCTTAACTCTCGTAAAATCAAAATACATACTGTAGCTTATAACTGTTAAAACGAAATATGGCAAATATTTATTTTAATTTGCGCTATCTTTGACGATATGCCGTTTCTCCGTTTCGCCTTCCACTTGATTGTTTTTGGAGGAAAATGAGACAAATTATGAGAGTAAGCCATCGCCTTTAATAAAGTAAAAGATCATATTAAACAATGCATTTTGTTTGATTTATAAATAAAAAACTGACTGAGCAGTTGGTGGTTATTTATTACGGAATTTACGGTAGATTTGTTGTGTTTTATTTAGCGGCAAAAAAAAAAAAATGTAATTTAAAACTGATTTAGAACAAAAACGGCTAATGATGTCAAATATTTGTTTAGGCGACGTGGTGCCGACGTTTGAAACAGTTTTATGATAATTTTTTTTTTTTTATTTCGTGCCAAGTTTACACGACGATATTGATGCTCGACATACAGTTTTTGCATTTTAAACTGTAGTGTAGTTTGCGCAATGTACATTTGCAAAACTCAAGTTTCGTTTGACTTTTTTCTTGGCCTTTAATCTCAAACTTTAATCGGTAGTTTTTTTCTTTCTCCCTCCTAATTATAATTGTAATGTTTTGTTGCCACCCCATGGTCTACTTTTAATTTTCATTTTACACTCGACTTCAGTTGGTTAGATAAGTGATTAACCCATATTGTCGCTACCAAGAAAGCAGGTCTTGCGGGAAATAGATCATAAAAGTTGAAACAGATGGAAAAAAAATTTTAAAAAGACGTTTTACTAATTTAATTTCGCTTTGTAAAACATTTTAAAATCAAAATTTAGCTACTAAATCTAGAATATAATTAAGAAATCGGTGGCAGCGAAATAATTTATACAGCGACTGAGCTCGTTAGACGATGGGGAGAATGTTTTGATCGATATTGCGGACCGAAAAGTTTTTACGTAATTAAAAGATGTCGTATACGGTATACAGTACTGTATTTCCGAAATGTTATTAAGTTGCTTTCAAGGTTTGAACAAAAAAAGTTGGTTGGAAAAGTCGATAGCTTATTAGAGAATTGTATAGCCTCAAAGAAATATGGGGTCTTTTTTTTTTGTCTGTTATTTATTTTTTAAATAAAGAATCATGGAAACTGTTTATAAAGAGGATTTTTAACGTGTATTGACAAAAATATTTTTTATATGGTCGCAACTCGTTGTCGAATGCCTAGAAAAGCAGGTGAAATCGATCGGGGGGAAAACTGAGCTATAGACTTACTGGAGGGGGGTAATAACTGAGAGGCTTTGGTTCACCTAGTAACTATACTTTTCACCTTATTTATCGTTGCCTACCAACAATGGAGTTTTAACGTACACGTAATAGCCGTTGAAAGATGGAGAGATCGTATACTTCTTAGGTTGAAGATTGTCATCCACTTGCTGTTTTGATTTATGGCATAAAATGTAATAGACTTGAGTTTGTCGTTTGCAGGGTTGCCAGTTCACTTGGTGCTGGGGTAAACATTGAACGTGCGCGTTCGGGAGAAGTCGTAAACGTTTGCGCGTTCAGATTGGTTAATAGAAATTTAAGCCGTGACCTTTCTGCCAAGAGTATTATTATACAGTAGAACCTCGATTATCCGGACCTCTACTGTCCGGATATTCTACTATCCGGACGTGTTTTACATGGAATTTTCTTTAAAAAAACGCAAAAAAGTGCGTTAAAATCGCAGCAATTATACTTTTTGCATTGTATTTAACATCGTTTCTGCCTTTATTGTACATATGAATGTAAATATTGTTGTATTTTCGTTTTTTTATGAAATTTTAAAAAAATTAATGGAAAAAATTACATATGCCGTAATGCTTTTTCAATGCAACTCTATTTTCCGGATATTTGCGTATCCGGACCACCCCTGACATTAATTGATCCGGATAATGGATGCTCTACTGTACTATACTTTCAACTACATTAGCGAACCTCTGATGTAAGCTCACTGTATCGGGAAGCAGGGAACATTATTTTAAATGGGGCTCGAGCGTTTCTAGGAAGATCTCAACATTTTGTAGATTTTTTTTTTTCGGAGAAGCCAGGAATAAATTGCAGGTTATATAACTATTCGGACAGGTGCTGATCTAATATAACGGGTTATTCGTATTTCATTGGTAACTTAAAAGAAATATTATTATAAAAATATTGTTATTTAAGCGTGAGGTTTAGACTGTTGTTTTCATGGCATTTGACAGTTTTGACTCGTTGATTTGGATAATAATATTGTTATAAAATGTAACGCGCCACCTATTTGACAAGATAAATATTTGTCTGCGACCTCTTTGGATTGTGTGCGATTGTTCAGCGCTTCCTTACGCAGTAATTTCACTTGCAAACATTACAAATGGGATGTAAACGTTTTCTTTTTCCATGCTCGTTTTTCTTTACTTTTTTTCTTTTTTTTTTTTTTTTTGGATTTTCTTTCTTTTCTTTCCTTTTTTTTTTTTTTGTAAACTTGGCTAGGAATTGTGCCGATTTTCGATTTCCAGTTTCTTGTTGGGTGCCGGTTGAATATCCAATCGATCGGTGGAGAGGGGTTGGAGAAGAGAAAATTGCGTGAAGAAGGAAAGAAAAGAAAAAAAATTTGAATGGACTCGTAATCTAGGTACTAAATCTTCGTGGATGAGAAATTAGATCGTTTTAAATGCGATTAAATTAGGGGCAGTAAATCGAGAATGTAGTTACACTTTTCTATAATTCGACTTTTAAAAGGTAAATGTTGTTTTTTTTTCCCCCCCTATTCAATCGAAGACGATTTTATTTATTTTTGGTATAGTTTTTATTTTCTTATTTTGGGCGACATGGAATTGACGAGGGAAATGAGACAACCGGCTCTAATCTACGGAAAAATAATGTCGGCATTGAGCGAATACGTTTAAATTTAAAAAGATAATTTGGAGAAAAGTGCTCCAGACCCATTTTAATGAGAAATGGATGGCATCTCTTAAAATGTGATGGGATTTTAGCGTTTCAATCGTTTAGATAGGGAAAAAAGAACAATAATCTTTTTGTTTTGTTTGGTAGTTAATGAAAGTATTTTGGCTTGGAAAGAAACCAACTTTTCTCTATTTCATTTGTTTTTCAATTTTCGTGAAAGCTTAAGGTTTGTTCTGCAGATTTCTTTCTGATTGAAGAGTCGTACGGCTCTGACGGTAAATTGATTTAGTTTTGAAAGTAATTAAAAATTGAAGACTCGAATGAAAATATTCCCAGTAGGCAATCCCCGACGTTCACATTATTATTTAATGATTTCAGTCTCTATTTATTTGAAAATAATGTATATAGTTCAACGCATTCAGTGAGTTAAATATTTTGAGTAAAAAAAAAAAAAATGATTAAAAAGAAATCGAAATTAATAATTGATAGGTAAACACTTTTTTGTTGGTGAAAAAGTTTTTATTTAAGAGTAGCCTAATATGTGTGTGTGTTTTTTTGAAACAATGTGACATATCATTTAACATTAATACACAATAGAATGGATTGGGTGGTGTAAAAAGCTGTCAATTTTAATCTTTTAGATTTTAATGAGAAATATGTTATTATAGGCTTTTAGTTCATACAAACGTAAATAAGGGAATCTTTTCAATTATAAATAAAATAAAAAAAAGCATTAGTCTAGGTGAAATTTTGAGAAAGCGTTAGAAAAGCAAAGACTCGGTTAAATTTTAATCCGTCACTCCTTGTTGATTTTATACCGTAAGCCGTAAAAAAAAAATGGATAAAATCCCAGATCGTAAAAGAGCGATCAATATAAAAGGAATTAAAATGCGATTTCTATTTACATACATTTTTTTTTGTTTGTCATTTGAAACAAAAAAGTCAATTAGCTCATAAATTAATGGATGATTGTGTGTATAACATCAGACTGTAGTTATGCAATGCGTCAAAAAAAAAAAAAGATCGATTAGAGGATTATTTTTAATCCAAAAATGGCGAGACTGAGCGAATAATAGTCATAACGTTTTTTTAACGCTTCGCCCGATGTTTATTTCCGTTAATTGCCCCCCCCCCCCCTTTTTTTTTCCGGGTTTTGTGGTCACGCATATCTACAATGCGCAATTTCAAATAAAATAGTAGACAGCTTTCGTGGTCTGACCATATTAAATTTTAGAAGAAGTAATAATAATTATTATTATTACCGTAGTTGTGATCTTATTCAGATCTACAAATAATCTTTTATTGAAGCTCAATATTCTTTTATCGTATAAGACTGGAATTTTCAATCGAAAGACTTTTTTTTAAGAAATACAATACAGCAGTCGACTTGTTTGAAAAATCAAACCGGCTCAATACCGGTAGAGAACTTAACCTCCACGATCCACTATAAGCGCTATCGGCATCGGTAAAGGTTTTATTAGTTATGATTTTTATCTGAAGAGTATAAATTCAGCGAATACACATTAAAATTATTACGCTTGAGCGAGTCGGTTGGTAACATTATATTGATTCCCAACGTAAGAAGCAGTTCCTTTCCGTGGCGATTTGTACGCCCAACGGATGTGTCCCAAACTCAAAAAAACAAACAATTTTATTATCACGTTCTTATTCAGTTTTAATTATTTTTTTTTTATGTGAAAAATTGTACCGTGCATAAAATAAAATATTTTTGACGGGCTAATAAGTTCGTGCGTGAGGATAAGAGCCTTTTTCCTCTAACACAGAGCTGAATCGAAGGTTGGGCGTGTTCCCGGAGCGCAATTTAGTAAAGGAAAAAAAAAAAAAAAAGCGGCGCAGAAGCCTGGTTTGAATTGGACGCAACATGCGTCGAGCGCACAACAACGTAACGTCAGCCTAAGAAGGGAGCTGCTGCATCGGAGCTCAAAATTGATTATCGTTTGTGTGAGAAACGCGATATCAATTGCCAAGTTGATGTAGGTTTTCTTGCGCGGTTCACTCATTCGGTCCTTTTTTTTTTCTGGGCGTTAATCTTCCACGCCGAAAAAATATTTTTGTGTTAAGAAAAACGATTTGTCTTAGTTCGGTACTAATGTGCGCTGAAAAGAAAACAAAAAATTTCCATTTCAACTCGTTTCTTCGTCGGAGGGAGACAATAGCGGCGAACATTTTTGCGGCGACGAGTAAAAGTCGGACGGATTTTCAGCGTCAAGTTTGACGACCTTGTTGTTCGCGTGCATTTTCTACCAACATTTTTTCTCTCTCGCGCTAATCATTTCATTTTGAGCGTTTACGGTTCGTTTTAAAAGTTGTTGGTCTTTTTTTTTTCTGTAGGTGGGAAATTGAATTCGGTGCATTTTTTTTTTCTTCTCTCTTTCACAATTTTAGCGCCATTTTAAGTGCGGAATGGACCACTCGCACTCTAATATGAGCTCGGCCGCGGCCAACAACCGAGCTCCAGCTCATAGGAACTACAGATCGTGCGAGGTGATTATACCTTATTCCTCTATAATACAATGCACCTTTCTCCTTTAATAATTTATCATTATACAGTTTTACATCGATTAACCCACAGTTTAACGATTCGTATTTTTAAATGAGAAATTTAAAGTTTGTGTGTATTCAGATTTTTATTTCAAGATTTGATGGATTTATGATAAACAAACGTCTCTATTTTGGCAAATTGCTTTATTTCCCAAAAAAGGGAAAAAAATTATTTTTGCTTATTTTAGAATACCGTTATCATAGAATAATTATTTAATTTATAGCTAATATGAAGTTCCAATTACGGAAATTTTTATCTGCCAGAGCTAATTCTATTAACTTATGTACAGTATTGTTTATTAAATTATAGATTCATAAGACCTTTTTTTAAAATTATTTTATTACAAAAATGTAAAAATTATTTTGTAGCTTTTTTGACTTTTTGATTTAAATAAGGTGAGATTTTATTGGTTATTTTAGTAAACTTTGAGTGAAAAAAGAAAAAAAAGATAACGGTTTTTGAGTTCTAGAAAGTGTGAAAAATTACTACTGTATTTTAACTTTATTTGTTATGCTTTATTGATAAATACGTTTTTCAGGAAAGCATTTACGACTAGGCCTATATAAACTGTCGATGTTGCAAAAATAGTCTAAAAAAAAAAAAAAGTGCGACGATATTAACAAAAATGAGCGTTGTTATTTGTGTCGGTAACGATGGTAAATGTTGTAGGAAATGCTACATAAAGTTACGGAAACGAGGACCCTCGCGTATTGCTCTTTTCTACCTCACTTAAACGACGTCTCTCTCTCTATTCACGACGATGGAAAATATTTGCAGTCGACGCTTATTCAAACACCAACGTGCGACATTAGCCTCCAATAAGCGATAGTGAATGAAGGGTTGGTACAGTGGTTAGCAGTCTCAAAGGAAAGCGAATATGGAAGGGTGACGTTGTTGTTGAAAAGGAAAAAGGTCGCGTGCAAACCGCTCAACGTATTTTTCATGAAAGGAAAATATTTTATGTTTTGTGATATTATATACGATGGGCTCGAATCTCTTAACGATTTCAGAGTTGGTGAGGAGGGGGGCAATTTAAATCATTCGAAACTTTGCTTTTACCTTTTCTACGTGGTAAAAATACACTATCATTTTTCTGGTGTTTTAGCTACTGCTATCGGAACGTTATGTAGTTTTTCGTTGTTGGTTTTTTTTTCTTGCGTTTTATATTTTTTGAGCGAAAAACATCTGTTTAGAATGGCAAATTTTGAAGCGTCGTTCTATTTTCTGTGATTGATTTTTTTATGATGTTGAAAGTTTTCGGAAGTGCATGCGTGAATGGTTTCGGTTGATTCAAGCTAGTGTTACGTCAGAGGTTTTTTCCGACTTGCGGCGTAGCTAGCAAATAGCGACTTTCAGTGGTTCATTTCAAAGTTAACGGGTGATTTTTTTTTTTTTTTTTTTTCGGGTCTATTTTGAATAGGCTGATGTTTTGTCTATGAGCCCAAACTTTCTGGTTTTGCGAATGATTCATAACAGTAATTCATGTACACTGTTGTTACTGGTTGCATTAAATGTAAGACCTCTTAAATAATATTTTTTATTTTAAAAATATAAAATAATGTAGTGCTCATATTCGGAATTTATAAAATTAATTGAAATTGTAGATTATTTTTGGAAAAAATTATTTACTGATTTGCCGTTTTAAAAACTTCAATATTATTTTAGTTTTAATAATACTATGGAGCTAGTTATCACTGGATTATTAATATCCGTCCAGCAAAAAAAATCAATTGATTGAAATTAGCTTTCTTATAAATACAGCAGAATAAACAACACTCCTTGGTTTCGGCGTTTATTAGATGGGGATTCGTTCGTAGCTTAGCATCCGAGGCGTATTTGATATTTAGGTACCATAAACCTGCACACATTAATGCTAATGATTAAGCGTGTGGGTGACGAACCTAGCTCAGGAGTCTCTACTCTTACCTGGCTTATTTATCTGATTGGCCGTGTTAGCGTCTAATATTATATCGGATCGGTAGATCTCCTCATTTTTTTTTTCTCTACACGGGCAATTATGTAGGGTCTGTCACGAATCTGCTGTTGTACATGGTCGGGGACAACATATGTCAATTTGATTGGTTTGGAGTGTACATAGCAGTACAGTATATGCGCTTAGCCTCGTGTATGTTTGCGTTTAAGTGACGTGTTGGTGGAGGGCGTTGACTCTCCCGAGCGACCGTCGATGCCAAAGCCGCATGGGAAGGGGTTTCTATGGTTACATTATTTATCTGTAGGATTGAATAGCTGGGGGTTTTTAGGTCTCTCTGTACCTGCCTGTTCGAAAGAAAGATGGAAAGAAAAGCGACGTTTTTCTGAGGAGATGGCATCCTCGATACCAAATTGTGTCGCTCTCAGGCAAAATTAAGCTTTTGTCACGATAAACAGTGTTTGTTCAACTTGGAAGTGTCAAATATTTAGAAAACTATTTTTTTAAAACGAAATCTTGTATATTATCACCGGCAAGTTTGGTGATCAATAGTTTTTTTCGGATATTTAAATATTGTACTGTAAAATATTTTTTGATGA
Organism: Polydesmus complanatus; assembly: GCA_034692225.1. Lineage (NCBI taxonomy): Eukaryota > Metazoa > Arthropoda > Diplopoda > Polydesmida > Polydesmidae > Polydesmus > Polydesmus complanatus. The sequence continues at coordinate 14,988 of JAQGAZ010001056.1, forward strand.
AATGAGTTGAATGGAATTTACTGATAAACAATAATTGCTGTTGGGTTCTTTATTATTAAATAACTAGTCAACAAATAGAAAGTTGATTATTGTTGTGATTTCTTTTTGATTAGCTCTCAATGAAGCTATTAATTTCTGCGTTGTGGGATAGCTTCTGCAATAATTATTATTGCAAGTCCTATTAGCTTCAAGAATTGAAAGGTTCGTGAGATGTCATTTAGGCGATGGTTATTTTTTTTTTTCTCTCCGAGTTCAATAAACAATATCGCTTCGTCACGAGTTGTGCGAATCTCTCATTCTCCGTTTCCTTCTCATCTCTACGACACGTTTACGTTACGGCTTCTTTTCAACGCGAATAACAAGCTTACTTTACATGCGCAGCTACAGCACAAAGAGATAAGCCCAATGATAGCAGACCTAAGAGGCCCGATAAAATAATTTTTTTAAAAAAATACAGTAGGATGAAACGTCAGCAGGAATTTCCGTTTCCTATTTTTTCCCCCCGGCGATTTATTTTTTTTCCCCTGTGTATTATATTGCGCCCGTATTTAGATTTCCAAACACGTAAATTTTTTTCTGATGTCTTTTGGCCAGTGATTTTTTTTTTATTTCGGTTTATTTTTTCGTGTGTAAAAAGCAGAACTTTTGAGTAATAAAGTAACAACAAACTTTGGAAATTAAAATACTGTACGGTACGCAAGATTAAGGATATTAATTTATAATGTACTCTTGGTAATACGAGTTGAGTTCAAGTGCGTTATCTATATTTAATTTTTATTATACTCTGTAGTAATTTAGTTTTGTATTGAAAAAACTTTTTTTTTTAGCGAAACTGTAATTATAAAATGTATTTAATAATATTTTTGCATTATTATTTTGTGATGCACAATTTTTCATCGCGCTTGGAAATAATGCTCTAGCATTGCAGCAGTTTATTGTGTGTGTACAACTGCAACAGTAGCTAAGCAGAAGATGAGGACTGTTCGTGTTTTTTAATTAAGTCTGATTGGAGTTGATGGGTTCGTTGGGCACTGAGGGGTGGGAATGGTGGAGGGATTGTTACGCTTAATTTTCTCCGAATTATTGGGCGTTGTAAAAATGTTTGAGCCGCCTTTTCGAACCCATCTTTCTCATTTCCATGTGAAATACATACAAAAGCTGTGTGTGTGTTTGTATTGGAGCTGTCAAAATTCATTTGGGGTTTCAAGTACGCCTCGCTCATTCGTTTGTGGGAGCGGAGAAAGGGGCGTGACCATCCGCCGAGCGAACAACCTCTCTCGTCCATATTTGATAACGCTTCCCAACGGACTTTTCGAGCTCTCGGACTTTTTATTAACTCATTAAACGCGAATGCAATAATAAAATATCGAAGGCGGATGGGCAGGTTTTGACTTTGGGTGGGATGAAATGCACGCGATTCAATTTTGCCAAATTCGCCATTTCGAGTGCGGAGAAATGATTTTAATTGCGAAGATAAAAGTTAACTAGGGTCAAAAGCGAAGCAATTTCAGTTGAAGAAACGTTGACGCAACTTGAAATTTTCTAATTTTTAGCTGAAATTTAGAGATTTTTCATGCTTTGCGTATTGTTTTTTGTTTTTTTGGTTTGTTATAAGTTGTAATTTAAAATTAACTTTAAAGCTGTTTCGTAAATGTTTAATCGCAATTCATGAGCAAATCCTTGTTTTTTTAAATTTTTGTAAAATACGTGCACAAATTTCTTGTAGGTGGTTTAGTATTTTTATTATAATAAGAAACCATTTACTTTTTAAAGAGATTAATAATTGCATTGGGTTATATGGAAGATAAATTATGCAACGGTGTTCAAAAATTCAAAAAGTTTTTTGATGATGCTTTTTTTAATGGATTAATTCTTAAAGATACCGATATTTTTTATTTTTTTAACTAAAAGTACTTTGTTATTGACGCATTTTAAAAATAAAAGTTGAATTCTTGTTTGAATTGCCGAGCTTTGTTAGTAAAGTTTATCTACTGTGTCGAGTACTGGAATATCGGTACGTAGGCGGATTGAGATATTTTTTTAACGTAATGAATGAACGTTTTCCTTTCTGTAATTTGCTCCATAACTATCAACAACAAAATAAAATGAATCCCATTAGATGAAAATGCGGACCTTTGGAAAATCTTGAAATGATCGAATCAACAACTTTTATTCTCGAATGGCTGGCTTATCTAAGGTGACGCTACTCTGACGCGCGCAGTATCTAGGACAGCTGATTTTATTCATTTTTTTTATAACTCGATTGCCAATTAACTGGAGAAGTAAAAAAATAATTAACAATCTCTGCATTATGAAAGAATTTTTTTAACGTTTAAATAATGAAGCAATTTTAAACGTGCGATGTAAAAATATGTCTACTGGGCGTTTTGTGCATAATATTATTTTGAGAAAATTATTTTATGGCTCGGCGACGATGCGGCATTCTCGTTTGCATAGGTAGAGAAAAGTACGCAGGTGACGGCTGATGTCAGTGACACCGAAGCACTAAATGTACAGCTGATGAATAACTTATAAAGTGGGAGAGAGGATGGGAAAGGGGAGGGTGGGAGGAGCCGAATCCAGCGCTCGATGATAGTTCTTTGAATTTTTAATAGGCTTTTATGCAACTGAGAATAATCGGAACTCGCGGCGCACGATGCGTTTTTATTGCAGATGATCAAGCTTAAAATGATAATAATGGATTAAGCAAACATTTTGGAAAGACAAAATTGTGGAGATATTTTAACATTAAACATAAAAAAAATAAAAAAAAATGTAGGCAATTTTGAAGCGATCAATTCAGCTTAGTAAAATTCGCCTCGTTAAAGAATTTAATTTTCCAAAAGATAAGAGCCGGGGAGATAATTTAGATAATTTAATTATCTTTACCAAAATCATATTAAAAAAATAATTTTTAGGGATTTCGGAACAATATGCATAATTAAAAAAAAAAAGAATTTGATGTTAAAATTACATTTTTGACAAGCAAAATTATTACTCAAATTTCTATTTGACCGAGCGGCTCGATTTTATTTTTGCGTTGAGAAACAACTATTACGTTTAATCTGCTCGTCGCGCGTTGTAATCAATCTTACGAGGTGGAAGAACGTCGATTGTGTTACGCGAGATGTGAATTTTATTTTTGCAAATCACTTTTGATGTGGTTTGTAAAAGTGGGATGGAAAATGACTTCTACAAAATGAATAAAATTTGACGCAGAATGTAATTTAAATTCCGGTGTATTGTGTCGTGATTGCGGAGTATGCAAACATGCGGTGCGCGCGCCTACTATACAACAATTTTGAAAGCCGCCTAAATAAAAACGTAAACATCGATGTAATTTAAGGCCATATCCTGCTTATTTGGTGCTTCAAAAGCACTTGTAGGGAAAGTTTCGTCGAATATTGCATTTCAATAACAATGTCGTGCATATTTAATTACTTTCTAACTCGAAATTTGAAAGCCATTTTGGATTTCTGCTGGTATGGGTATGGACAGGGGGAGTGATATCCGATAGTTGGCGCAAATCACGTTCCTAAAAACGTAATTCGGCGTCGTGAGTGGTGTACAGGAAGGGAAATAATTGTTATTGTGCGGAGTTACGTAGGTACATTTTTACGTACGAGTGATTTGCACCAACTGTTTATTGAATGGAGAGTAACAGACGAAATGTTTGAAGCTGGTACGATTACCATCAGCATTGTAATATCATGTTCGCCAGCGATATTAATTTGTAAACCATAATACATTGTTTACACGCGTTGCGGATGCCTCAATTGATTATTAGATGTATTGTACTGTATAAGCAATAACGATTTATCCTTTTCCTTTCATCGATATAATGAGATTAGAAAAGATTAATTATTAATTGATCGGTGAATTGACTCCTCATTTTTCATCGTCAACGTTTGAACTTTCGTGGTAAAAATTTAATGCAGCTTTTTCGAATATGAGAAGCTTATTTTTTTTTGGAGGGTTTCTTTATTTTATCGTTTTGGTACGAGTAATAAAATTTGGCAATTTCGAACTACTCATATCGAAATTTTTGGGTTAAAAGTGAAATATCAGTTATTAAATATTCACTTTATAAACGGGTTCAATCTTCTCAGGTTTATTATTATTATTATTTTATTGTATCTGCCGAAATTTACGAGCGATAGAATGCGGGTTAAAATGCGATTTTGCTTCCGACGAGGGTGAATCAGCAGAAAACTGTAAATATTTCTTTAATATTACAGTATATTGAATACGTACTCACTTTCAAGAGAATTTCCTAAAAAGCGCTTAAATAATTTTATTTTGGGATTGGCTCTAATGAACCACTGTAAAAAAAAAAAATGAAGGTAACGAGGGAAATAGGGTAAGGAAATAGTTTTGCGCAAACTCTTGATTATTTTTTTTTTTAATTTTATTTTAAAATAATGTCCATGGAGAGATATGAGCGCTGCAGGAAGCGTAAGTTATGTTGAAAACATTGACGCCGAGGCACATTCATTTTAATTAACTCGCTCTTTTCGTAATGGCGGTGATATTTTAAAAACCAAACAATAATTTTTTGCCGTGTGTGTATGTAGGGAGGGGTAGGAGAGATGGGCTACTACCGTACCATCCGTGAGGCGCATGTGTAACTGCGGTTCAGATTTTTCTTTCCACCTGAGTTGAGTTGTTCAACGTCGTTCTTTTTTCTTTCATTTTTTCATTCACTCGCTCGCTTATTTCTTTTTGTCTTTTTTTTTTTTTTTTCATCTTCTCAAACTTGATCGTGAAGATGATGATAATGAAAGAAGAAAACGGGGTGGGTGGCGCCGTGTGCGAGGGTGGGTTTTAGTATGTGGGTGTGTGGAGGAGACCTGGGTTTCAGAGGTTGCCATGGTAAATCGATACGGGCGACTCCATTGAACGTCCTTTAGGTTTGCTTCGTTCTCTCTCTATGTGAACGCTCTCGTCTGCCGCCACGTTTAATGTCTCGTCGGCTAAGTGCAATCTTTTACCGAGCCTTACCTTTAACGTCTTATCGCGTTAGAACGCGAGTAACTTCGTCAGCTTTAAAAAATAAAAAAAAGAAAATACTATGTGTGTTGTGGAAAGTCGTTGTCTAACCTGAGCTTAAGATAAATTCAAAGAAAGATGAGAAAAAGGGAGGGCGGGGGAGAGAGATAGTTGAGGGGAACGAGGGAGTTCTTGAACGGTGGCGATAGTAAAATTGAGTGGTGGGGTTTTTTGGGGGGTGGTGGGAAGAAGGATGATGATTTATGTTGAGCGATTTTACGGCTTAAGACGGAATATTAACAATTCCTATTGGAAGTCGAAACATTAAGAGAGATGAAATTTGGATGGGGCGTGTATTTAAATGATTTCGAGTGGGGGGAGGTTTTGAATATTGTACGTACTTAATAAGCTGCGATTCTCGTTATATCGATTTTTAAAAGCAATCAGTTTTCTAATAAACGGAAATTTAAGTTTTTTTTCTTTTTTTTTTTTTTTTTAATTATTTCTGTAGGCATGTTTAATGTAATACGTACTTACCGGTACCGGTACTTAAAATTTGACATTTACGAAATTGAGATTAAAAAAAAGTTGGAAGAGTTTATTAATGAAGAAAATTCGATTTTTTTTAATAAATTAAAAAGTATGTGAATTTTTTTTTAATTTAATTTTAAATAATACTGATGCTTGATATTTATTTTTGGGATGTAAAAATTTTTTTTTATTACTGTTTTTTTTTTTTAAAAAAAATAATTAGAAAATATTTTCATCCCGGGGTATAAAAGTGTTTTTGATGCATATTAAGATGTTTTTATCAGTCGACATTCAAGAGAAGATTATTTTTGGTGTTTTTTTTTTTTTTTTTGATGAGATTGTCGGTTTGAACGTTTTATTTTGTTGAAACAAGAGTTGATGCTGGAAGCAGTGAGAAAAACAGAGGAGTAAACGAATTTTAGGTTTTATTATTTTTATTTTTTTTGGAGGTGTAAAATTTGTGCATACTAGTAGAAGCTGTAATTAGGGGGAGGTGGTGGTAGGGGAAAGAAGCTTTGATGATGGTTGTTTCGAAAGAAGGAAGATAACGCTCACTTGTGGTCTCGAGAGATTACCATTTCGAATGCATGAAAATGCGAGTGTCTTTGTTTTAAAGCTTCGGCAAAAATTACGTTTCTGTGTTTTATGTAAATCTATTTTATCTTTTTTTGTTTGTTTTTTTAAATAATTTTAATTACCGGTACATTTTTCCGCCCGCTTTAATTTGATTAATACTCTGATTGAAAAATTAATAATGCCATAATAAATTTGTAAGAATTAGATTTTGAAATCAATTTCGCACTGATTGATTAAATTAATTATTATTATGTTCGCTAAGTTTTAGGTTCGGTATTTAAGTTATTAAATCTTTAATGCGCCAGTCGTAAAAGCAAATGAGGCTGTATTAATTTTTAGCCGAGCGTGGAACGACTTCGATGCTCCTCAAGAATTAAATTTGTTTGAGCGTGAAATTATAATCAAACGCCATAAACTACTTTCTTATTACGTGTAAACGTCAAAAAAAAAGTTTTAAAGTTTGTGGAAAAGCGGTACTGGTTAGACATTTAAATTTTTTTTTTTTACTTTTTGATATTAAGAGATGAGATTTTTTAAAAAAAAAAAAAAAAAATTTTTGATTGTCTAGTCTTTGAAAAGAGTCTGTTTTGAATTTATGGAGCGGATTAAATAATGGAGAAATTATTTGGTTGTCATTTTTTTTTTGTAAATATTTTAGCCAAAATTCTTCTTATTTGTATGCGTAAAGTTGCGGCGTTTGGTGATTTGTGATTTGAAATAGGGAAGGTGGAAGGAAACAGCTGCCGAGAGGTCAATCGATGCTGCTCCTGAAATCTTCATCGCGCTATACTTCCGCGTTCAACGGGTTTCATGCTTTTCAAGGAGGAACATTTATTATCATGTAGGCTACATACGTACCGGCAGATCCTCCAACATTTTAGTTTCATCCGCAATTTATGATAATATACAGTACTTTATAAATTATAAAACTTATTTTTTTTAAGTTTTTTTTTTAAAGTTTTTTGGTAATAAAATTTAGAGTAGAATTTTGTCTTTCTCAGACATAATAAGCTAAGAACAGATTTTGCTTGTTTGTTTAATAATTTGCTATTAGGCGCAGCATGACTCGTCAAAATGTATGCTTGTTATTTTAATTTTTTTCCGCGAAAATTTCAACTTCTAATTACCGGAAGAAACGTGTGCATTGTTAAACATCGCTGCGGTTTCTTTCTTTCTTTCTTTTTTTAAAATAAAATAGTAGCTGCATTTATGCGACGATTGAAAAAGCGCGCTTATAATAATTAGTCTTTAATTTGCATAAATTACTGAAACCGTATGATATCTCTAGTCTAGCACATCGCCTTTAAATGGTGCGCGGCATACAATAATAGTTAATTAACTCCTGATGAATTGAAAGCGCTTAGGTGGGATGGATTTATTTATTTAATAATAAATATTTTATTTTAAAGAAAGCCGATGATAATGTTATTTTTGAGAAAAATAAATTTGAAAAATCATTTTTTTTTTGTTGATGTTGTTGACGGGTCGTTGGTTATTTACTGAATGCGGTACCGCTGATATTAGTTAGGTTAGTGTCAGCGATAGATTTGTTTCAGACGGTGAAAATGCGGCGACACTCGTCAATTTCAAGGCTCAAGCTGTTGGTGGTACCGATTGACGTCACGCGCGGCATCATATTTAATATAGAGAAGAAAAGAAAAAAAAATTGTCCTGCGGTTATGCGTTCGCCATTTTTCTCGTAATCAATTCTGAATTTTAATCTCATTTATAAAGATGGCGGACGAATAGAGGGAGAGAGAAAAAACGAGCGTAGTTTCGGGAATCGCTGTTTGACGTCACGGAAAACGTCAGCTGTCAGTCGGGCTTCATAACTTCTTTTAAATTGTAGGTTTCCCCCTCTCCCCCCCCCCCCCACGATGTTGAATTCGTTCATCTTCTTTACTAGCGTTAATTTATTTATTCAAATGATTTAAAGGTTGAGCAAAGCGCTGTATGAGAAATCGAGAGTTTCTTCAATGTGGCTGTCAGCAGCCTAGTAATAAGTGTTGCGTGAATTTTCAATTAAAAGGAATTTTCTTCCTTATCTACTCGACGAGATTTGGTGCTATTACGATGTGGTTGGTTTTAACCCCTTCTCCGCCGTTATCCGCTTTGCTACACTAGTCTCATTTCCATGTCTTTACAGCTACTTTGGAAGGCGGGTGACGTCAACATCGCACTCCATTACAATGTGAAGCTGGAAACGTTGCGCTCGGGGGAAACGACGTGTCTCGATTAAAGTTTGGGGAAAACGAGACGAAAGATTTTTTTTGGAAATCAGCGGAATTTCCACAGTCAAAACACGAGCGAGTGGCTAAATAATTGAATGGGAAATGGATATGACGTCTCCTTTTTCATTTCGTTTTTCCAACGCTATCAAAATTTGCTCGTCTTTTCCTTCGACGTCGTAATATTTTTAGCTCGGCTTTTTCTTTTTTTGTATATTATCTTGTGTTTTTAATTCTATTATTTACCGGTGCCACTTAACGAGTATCGGTTGACACGCGCAAGATACAATATGCGCGCAGTTGCATATTATCATTAGAGAAACTAATACCGTACGTGGAAAAGTTTTTTTAAATACCGATTCTGTATTTGAAAAAAAAATATGGAAGGAGTCGATATAATGTACATGTATTTAAAGAGATTGAGAAATTCAAATAACTCTTCGTAAACTTAACTCGTATTATTTACTGTTTAAATCAAATATTCATTAGATATTGATATTTTTCTTTTGGAAAACATGTTATTTTCATCGAAAATGATCTTTTAATGATTTACTGAATGTAAGGTTTCTTGTTTTGCATATTGATTTTATTTTATTTATTCCGTTATTAAATCCCAAACCAACGACAACATATTTTGAATGTTAATCTTTTATGCAGTTTACAAATTGGTAACTCAATAACCGGTGATCAATTCAAAAATGTTTTTTTTTTATCTACGGAACTGATGGGTAGAAGCTGAATTTGTTTTCCCAAAAAAATATTTTCTTTTCAATGTTCCAACTCGCGCTCTCCCAATCGTAATCGTAAAACGTAATCGTGAACGTAAATAATGAAATTTATGAAGTACAGTATGATTGAATAAATTAATTAAATTCGAGCCACTATCATTATGTTGATCTATTCGGTCACTGATTTTTGAATTTTATTTTATAAACTGAAAAATCATAAAATTATCTGCTTGTGTGTCTAAATTCCGGATTAATTTTGTAGTTTTTAAACAGGTTCATTCCGGGGCAATCGATAAAGATTTCGATTATTTGTGTTATTAGTTTTGTCAATTTTATTATTCTAAAAATAATCGCCGATGAAAGCGGTGGAATCACTATGGCAGTTAGCAGATTATACGAGGCTCTTGGAAGCTGATTCTGGTAGAATAATAAAATTTCTCCCTAATATAACCTCAATACTGTAGAAGTAGCAATAAGTTAACTCCTGTTTTGAGAACAGTGATTGAATATTAATGTATTGATATAATGCCGTAAAAGGTCCTTATGACTGCTTTTTTTTTGCCCGATTTGACACTCAACGCCAATTTTTTTTTTTAAAGAAAATATTGTAACTATTTTACCCCTACAAACAAGTTACGAGATATATTGAACGCAATTAATTTTAATATTTTCTTTAATTAAGTTCAAAATGCTTTAACTTAATTAAAATGTAAACTAAGCAAAAGGGGTATCGAATGTTTTTCCAATTATTGTTATTATCTTTTGTTCGCTCTTAGGAATTTAAAATTTAATTTTTCAAAAGGGATTTTATAAATCTTTCGTTATTTTACAAATACAGTATTAATCATTGTTGTTTTTATTTTGTTTACGATTTCCCTTCATTGAGATTTTTGTAGTTGCTAGGTTTTGATAGGCTCAATAGATTATTTTTGAAGTGCGCTGAAGAGTAAGTATGATGAATTCCGATGAAGAAATTTGGAAGAATATTTATCAGTATGAATATAGAAAAGAGGAGAAAAAGAATGAGCGGTAGAAAGAGCTATAAAAAACATTTGCTGACATAAGTAAAAATTGATATAATAACAGACGATTCATGAAAATTGTAAAAGAATCGATCGAGGATGAAGGGATAACGTAGAGAATGAAGATAAATGAGGAATATACAGCCAGTGGCGTACTCGAGTTAATATATCTTCTAAAAGAACCATGTAACGTGAAATTTTGGCAACTGGAGTTTCAATAACTGTAGTATTTTGTGATCATCAGAAGTGTAAATTGATGTTCACGCTGACGCACATGACGTTTTAATGCAGTGGTATTAACATTGAGAGTTTTAGTAAAGCACATGTACCGTGTTTGCACACTGTTTTTACGTTAATGACAGCGCAACTTTAAGGTTGAGTTGCATTTTTTAAAAATTAAAAACATGCGAAATGTTTATCGAATGCTGCGTTAACTGTATCCCCCAAACAGTTTGTAGTGTATCATTTTTGACTTTAAGCATCTATATTTATTTAATGTGCATATTAAAAACAACAAATTTTCTACAGTGAATAATGTGAATAAAATTTTGTTTGGGTGATTGGTTCTTTAATTGCTGGGTGATAACGCAATAAGTCGTCCGCGAGCGATTTTAGCGAAGGGCAGCCAATCTTTCGCGCACTTGTTCCACTTAATTTGTTGCATTATTTAGCACGCTTTGTTATCTTTATTTTATTGGCTGGTGTCGTTGAACTCCAATTGCTTTATTTTCTCAACACTAGTTCTAGTTCCGCCGTTATTTAGTTTGATCAAACGTAGAGTAGTACAGTAGATAATCATTCAAAGTTGTTTTTTTTTTCTGCTTAGTTACTCGCTAGAATTGATTTTGCACGGGGGGGAAATGGACATCATCGGGTTTTGCATTTCAAATGCGTAGGCAAAATTCAATCGAGCGAATATCGATTGATCCCTTCGCTCGACGTCGGATCGTTCTTCTTTAAAACAGCCAACGTTTGTAATCTTTGTATTTTGATGAATGGGTGGTTGGTTGGTTAGATGGATGGCAAGTCTTTTTCTACGAAACATTTTTTTTTTTTTTTTGTGTGAGCTCGGTTCAAAGAAAAATAACTGACAAAGGCTCGAGTCGGTTTCATTCAAGAGCCTAAATCGTACAACGTCTGCTACAAACAAATCAATTTCGTCGAACACCGTTGCGATCGTTTTCCTCGTATATTTCATGTTAAAGAAGCTTGGGATTCGATTTCCGCTTGGAAATGACTTTTTCTTTACACTTGTAAGGTAATTTAATTGGGCGCGTTGAAATTTTTTACAAAAAACACGAGTTTGTGTTACAACGTTATTGAACGCATAATTTGCATATCGCTTTTTTTTTTCAGACGAATGTTCGGGCTTTGACATTCTCAAACAAAAATCTTAGCTATCTACAAAATTAACTTTAAAGTTTTAAAAAAAAAATAATTATGTTATGATTTTGGGATACATGTACATTATTATCAAAGTGTATTATTGTGTGGGATGAAAAAAATTGATTTTTTTTTATAAAAAAAACAACAACAACATATTTTCATAAATATATGTATATTAAAGCAATTCGGTACACGAGGGACAACAACAAAATGCAATTTTTAATAAAAACTGCTGTACTGTATTGTAATAAAGGTATTATGCGCAATTTTAAATTGGAATAGGAAAATAATACAGGTACGATGAAAACCTTGAAAATATTTTGATGAAAATGCTCCAGTATTACTCAAGCGCAATTTTATATTTTTAATTTTATACGTTTGTTTTCTGACATCCTGGGATGACATCAGTAAGATTATTTTATCTAGCATTTTTATCTATTAAAAAAAATATAGTTCCAGGATCATGTAATAGTTCTTAGTTGTTGAAATTTGTGAACTACGCTGTACACCAGGAAATGAATCAAAACATTGTAGACATTGCGGTGTTTACAACGGGTTGAAGTGTTTATTTATTACTCTACTCCAGAATCTTAATCAAATAATAATAATAAAAAAGCAAATTGGATCTCTATTTTTCTAGAAAAGTGTCCATTTTCTGTTGTTAACATTATAAATAATTGAGTATAGTGTTTTATTTTATTGCATTAAAGATGAGGAGGGCAGGGCTTGCGAACTCGGGACTTTTAATTTTGGTTGCAACGCTGGCAACTGCATCAGCTGACATTTTCTCGTACAAATTTGATGAGTAAAATTTACTGCGATCAGTACAATTATTGAAATAAGCATTTTTTTTTTTTTAAATTTATTTTCACTTGATAATCGCTCGCCATTTTATACTGAGACGTGTTATACTTAAAGATAACAAAGTTGTATCGATGTGTACTAACGAATCGATTTTATTCTGGTTTTCTAGGTTCTGCAGGAATGCAACAACGTCTGTGGCGACCATTCTGTAAAAGCCCGCAAGGCAAATAATAGCCCCGATAGGAAAAACAATAAAAAGGGCATATTGACGCGGGTGATGCGAGAGAGCCCTTCCAGTCCTGGACACAAAATGAGTAAAATTGCTGGATTCTTTACCACCATTGAAGTGGGAGACACTCGGTTCACCATTCTCAAGCGATATCAAAATTTAAAGCCAATTGGATCAGGAGCTCAGGGAATTGTCTGGTAATTTTATTTTCTTGCAATGTGTTGCGTTACAACATGTGAACGTTTTTATTATTATATTTGACCGAAGCGTCAAGCTCTATTTGCTTAGGACGATAACGAAAAATAATATTTACGTAAAAAAAAAGATTACCGGTATAGTTTTTTTTTTTTTTTTTTTACTACCGGTATTACATTTTTTTATTTGAAAGAAAATCCGATTAAAAAGAAGATTGTTTCTACGAATTTAAATGCATTTTGCGCATTTAATCGAGACACGTAATTGAATGCATCCATAAAAATTATTCAAGTTGTAAAGAGATTTTTATTTTGATTAATGTTTTATGATTTTTTTGCTTGAGAATTACTTTACGAGCAAAGTCAATTTACTTTGCGAGATTTTAGTTTATTTTTTATCAAGATTAAATTAATATTAAACATTAAGATTAATAAATTATTTGAACTAAGCTTACATTAATAAGTAAATACTCCGTAATATTTAATTACTGTGTTTAAGCTCGGTTCTTTTTTACATTTATTCAATGAAGCTAGAACTAGCTTATTAATTTAAACATTTTTATTTAAAAGAAGAAAAAAAAATTCTGTAAAAATATTACGGTAACAGTTGTAATTTTTTTACATTTATGGAAAAACTTTAAAAGTGAATAGTTTTTATTTGTTTGGCGAGGAAGAAGGAAAGTTTGTAAGGTATAGGAAGAGAAATAGATAAAGGGCCTAAATAATCGATGAACGCATTAAATCCACTCGTGTATCTATTGAAGCGATTGGGACGTCGTTTTACTTTACCACGAGTATTTGTCGCCCGTTCCGTCTCACCGCTTTCATGGCTTCTACTACTGCACTTGCTTGCATTAACTTTAATTTTCAATACGCCAGCTACTTTTCTTTCTTTTTTTTAAACATATTTTTAATGGCAAAATCAAGTTCTTCCAATTGTTTCCTAAATCACAAAGTTTAAACCTTGAATTTACTGCAAATACAATGCACGTATTGTGCCATTGTAATTAAAAAACATGTAAAATTTGGTAGAATTATTGATGCATGGTGCACCAAATATACAGTAGATGATAGAATTGGCGATAATATTGATAAGCGCAATTTTATTTTTTAAGGTATTAAAAAAATGCATTACCGATATTATTATAGGCCACAGGAACAAAAAATTTTTTTATTCAGTTACAATATTACAAATTAATTTTTTGATCCACTAAGACAGCAGTTTATGATTTACTGAAATCTTAGTTTTTAAATGTAATGTATTAAATCTGTTAGTAAACTACTTTGGTTAAAATCAACCACGCGTTAAAATTTTAATTCACTTTCATAATAATAGTATACCCAATAAATTAATTATTTACTAGTACATGTATACTCTTAAATTTGATTAGCCTAGGCCTAGATTGGTTTTTTAATGAATTTAGTTTTGGATCAAAAGTTAAATGCGGTAATGTCTAGAAACTTTTAATTATACCGTAGTACGACAATAACGTTATTAATAAGGTAATAGCATTTTGTTAATTACATTAGCACGATTATTAACAAGTTCCAATTTCGACATATTTTAGCCTACGGTATATAATATTGGTACCGGGTATGCATTATCATTAAACTGCGCATGTGTACGAGTATATTGCAATAGTTTTACTGATAAACTAGGTTTTAAATTGGTGAAATGTTATTTTTATTATTTCGTTAGTAAATTTTACTAAATGGTCCCCGCTAAATTACTAATAATTCTGTCTTTCGACATACAATTGATTTTAACGAAATTTTAAAGCTCGTAAACTATTACGTTGTTAATTTTCGCATGCAATTTTTAATTAAAGTTTATTTGCTTTTATGTTAATAGACTAATTTAAGTAATGACCAAAAACGTGTAAGTTTACAAAGTTAATTCTAGTAAATTGTATACCGGTATTAGATTTCCGTTAACACGTGCGAATATGTCATTGAGGCAACATCAGATGGATATATTAAGTTAAACAAAGACGTTAATTGTGAAATGTAATTAATGCTTAAATAGCTCGTATATTTTTATGATAATTGGCTATGATGAGGTCGAGAAGATAATGCCGAATCAAAAAAAAAAAAAAATGCAACTTGGCATGTCGACATGTGACGTATAACGCGCAATTCAGTTGCTTAGCAACTGCCAACTTCTATTGACGTATGCGACAGAGTTTGGTTCTGCGTTCAATCCTAAGCAGAAGTGAAGGAGTGAGAAGCGAAAGGCGAAAAGTCGATATTTTGATGAAAGCTAGCGAATGAATGAAAAAATAAAATCTAATCTTGAAAACGTATAAATATCTAGACATTTTTCAATAGAAATACTGTAGATGAAAATAATGTTAAAGGGTTGGATAACGTAGAAGGGGAATATGAGAGATGAGTTGTATATAATAGACGGCATGGTTTTTGTTTTGAATAATTATTTAAAGTGGAAAATGAGGAAATGTTTACTGTATAAGCGGGTTTCTATTTGATTAAATTTTTAGCCATTCTATGTTCACTAAATTTCACGATTTCCTCAGCATCGTTCTGGATTTAGCATTTTTTTTTTTTTTTTTTTGTTTAATTTTTATCATTTTAATTATTTTTATAGTTGACAAAAGTAATGTTTGCAAACTATACAAGTTTAAAAATTTAATTTTATGGACAAAAAGGTTGCAATAAATTTTATGAAATAAATTTGTTCTTTTATAACTTATTTTAATAGCTGTATTTTAAGAAATCAATAGTCCGTAATTATATTTTTTTTCAAACGTTATTTTATTTTAAAAATTAGACGCATATAAACAAAAACCCAACTACAATGGGCTGTATTTTGTGCTTTATTTATCAATTAAAATTGTTATAAAATCTTTTAATATGAATGTGAAATAATATAGCTTATGTTTTAACGAATTAATCTTTTTAAGCGCTGCATATGACACTGGTGGAAATCAAAACGTTGCCATCAAGAAGCTCAGTAGGCCGTTCCAAAATGTGACACATGCGAAAAGAGCGTATAGAGAATTTAAACTTATGAAACTTGTAAATCATAAAAATGTAAGTTTATTGATTTTGTTAATATAATTATTTTCATAAGGATTCATTTTACTTTTAATTACAAAAGATAATTATTTTGTATTATGTGCCTAGATCATCGGTCTTCTAAATGCATTTACTCCACAGAAAACATTAGAAGAATTTCAGGATGTGTAAGTAGCTGGTTCTCTACTTTTCCGATGATATTCTCATGCTAGAATCTTTTAGATACCTTGTAATGGAATTAATGGACGCTAATCTGTGCCAAGTAATTCAAATGGATTTGGATCACGAACGGATGTCCTATTTATTATATCAAATGTTGTGTGGTATTAAACATTTACATTCGGCTGGCATTATTCATCGGGTAAGATAGCAGATAAACGTCAATTAAGTTAGCAAAAATTTATTTGCAAAGTTATTTCCTAAAGGATTTAAAACCCAGCAATATTGTTGTGAAATCGGATTGTACCTTAAAAATTCTGGATTTTGGATTGGCTCGCACGGCAGGAACCACATTTATGATGACACCGTATGTAGTAACGCGATATTATAGGGCGCCCGAAGTTATTCTCGGCATGGGGTACAAGGAGAATGGTAGTATGGAAATCTAAAACTAACATTATTGAAGACATTTGTAATGATTTTTATCATGTTAGTTGACATTTGGTCTGTGGGATGTATTATGGGCGAAATGATTAGAGGTGGTGTTTTATTTCCCGGATCCGATCGTATCCTTTTCAATAATTATAGTGTTCAATTATGTTTTATAATTAGTCTTGATCTAACTCTGTTTGCAGTAAATTTTCTTAACCATTGCTAATTTAGATATTGATCAGTGGAATAAAATTATCGAACAGTTAGGCACACCGTCTCAAGAATTTATGAAGCGTCTTCAACCCACGGTAAAAAATTATGTAGAAAATCGACCAAGGTATACTGGATATCCGTTTGAGAAGCTTTTTCCAGATGCGTTGTTTCCTCAAGAAAGCCCAGAACATAGCAAGCTCAAGGGTAAATAATATTAACTGAAATATTTGGTTTTTTTGATATGAGAATGACAACATAATTATCTTGATTGGATATTTAGCTAGTCAAGCCAGGGACCTTTTATCAAAGATGTTGGTCATAGATCCTGAGAAGAGAATATCAGTAGATGACGCACTTATGCATCCTTACATTCATGTGTGGTACGACGAAAGCGAAGTGAACGCTGTAAGTCTCAGCCTTATCCCCAAATTTTGTTAGTTTATAATGTAACTTAAATTGAATGTTGATTTTAGCCTGCCCCAGCCCCTTATGATCACTCAGTGGACGAGAAGGAGCACACGGTAGAGCAGTGGAAAGGTAAGTTACGTTAAGTTTGAAATGGAATTTACTATATAATTATGTATTTATCCACGCTTAGATCTAATATACAAGGAAGTGCTTGAATACGAAAATACCCACAACGTTTTGGGACCTACCCGTCCGATCAGTAGCCATTTAAAAACGCAGTCAGGTAGAACATTTATTCTGTTGCATAATATAAAACGCAGTTTGATTGTTGAGGAAGGTGTAATAATATTTTTCTTATATTAACGTTTATTGATGTTTAAAGATGGAGCGGGAGGTAATGCCGAGGAGGATGGCATATCCACTGACCAGTCATCTTCAAACGGTGCATCTAATTCGTATAACCGAAGGAGATAGAGGAAAAGCTGTTTAAATCAGTGAGTTATTATATCTTGCCTCTCATCTTCTTCGCATCATGACCTTTAACGAACACTAATTTGTAGTATATAATTCGCATCAGCAAGAGGCGAATCGTGCAATTTTAAATCAATTAAGCCTCTTATTGCAAAAAAAAAAATTCTTGTGATTCTAATTTGGTATAATGATGGATTGATTGCTGGGCTATTTTATTTGCGGATACTCGTGTCCAATGCTCGCCGAGTGAACTAAACTATACTTCGCGCTTTGTCAAGATCCGACAAACTAAGCATCTATCTCGGTTGATTGCTTGAGGGTTTACTGTCCTCTTTAATCCAATGTGCGAGTGTGTTACACTTGAATATTTTTAAGTGATGTGATGGGGTTTTTTTTAGCGAAAGAGGAAAATTAAAATTTACTAGTTATATACAGTAATTATATTTATCATGAACTCTAATAAACGCAAAACTAGTGATGCATCAGTGGAGACATAAACTTTTTGTCATATGACAATGACTGTCGTCTATGTGGATTTCAGCAATGGGAAAATGAAAGGTTTTCATCATAATATTGCGATGAAGAGGTGCATTATCGTACGTTGTAAATCTTGGTGTTTTTGCCCCTCTTGAAAAGCTTTAGAGTGTTCTAGAGAAAATGTTTTGTTCGCGTCTTATATTTTGTTACAAACGCCTAGTAGTTGAACGAATGGCAAGAGTTGCTATCAAGTGGTACTAATTTCAACTTCTCAATTTTTTTAAAAAAGTGATAGTTGAAAGGAAACGGTGTAAACAATAGCATATCTCGATAAGTTGACCGGCGAAATCAATATTAAGGAAAATAGCTTACAGTTTTTAATTATTGTACATGGATAGGCTATGTATGAAGCTATCAGAATTACAGTATGTTCTTTTAAATTTTTTTAATAAAATATCGTGCTTAAGATTTTTAATAGTTTTTTTTTTATTATTTGGGTTTCGTCATTTAAAAATAATCGCTAGATCTTTACCTCTCTGGTTTAGCCAGACTTTTATAACAGTAAGATAAAAACAAATTGTATTAGATTTGTAATTAAATCTTTGTGTTGGTATGTTATTTAGATCAATGGGATAATTGGAAATCAAATTATTGGCGATTAAAATTCCGTTATTGATGTGTGAACGTGGTACCACTTTATACAACCTTGTAGGGTTTTTAAATAAGATCCGTGTTCTTACAAGTTTGTGCTTCATATACCATTATTTCCCTTCTATAAAATATATTACAATATAAGCGAATATCGCTAACGATAATGATCATCGATCATGTGTATACTCCCTTATATAGATAAACCTCAATCATTCGATTGCTAGCAAGTAATTTTTAATCAGCTGAAAAAACAAGTCTTAGTAATGTAACTTATAAAAGTATTTTCTTAATTTAATTATAATTTATATCAAAATCAGAAAGTTGTTTTTGTTGATTGCATCTTCTAACTTTTTTTGTTTATATAACGAAAAGATTAACGAATTGCGACATTTATTGTTTGTCAAAAGTTTGTTATTTATTCCAGGTGTAGCCTATTTGTCATTATTCATCTGGTCATTTATGGCTTTTGAAATTGTATTGTAGAGGACCTGAATGATTGGTGGATTTAGTTTTTTTTTTTTTGAAAATTTGTTATAAATAGTTATTTAGTAAATTCATAAATTTTCAGCCTGATTTTGCTCACAGATCAAATTGAACTGTTGAAAAAACTATCCCACCTTCAATAATATTATACCAGTCAAATAGTCGATTTCATTTTTCATAAATGTTAAATAATGTACAGTATAAATTGTTTTTTTAGATGATAAACAAACCAAATTTTTCAGGTTATTTTTTATTGTACAAATCAGTAATTGTAAATAATTACGTGGTAGGTGTGGCATAACTTGTTTCAACTTTGCAAGCTGGTCAAATGATTAAATATTTAGCAGTCTCAAAAAAACATTTTTTTAAGTGTGCATTCTCGTGAGTTATGTGAATATCAAATCAAAATTCTAAACCGTTTTGTGATGTACCCTGGTTAATACTGTAGATCAAAATATACGGCGATCTTAGACTGAAAGCATTTTTTTAAAAAAATTGAGTACGTTGATTGGTAGTTTTAAAAAAATAATCTTGTATCATCGCTTTAGACTATTAGAGATTTTATTGATCATTATTTTTATGTTTGAAAACCACTCGAAGTAAGAAGTATGTTAATTATTTGTAATTAGAACAGCTACATTTAGTTGTTTTGAAAAGGAAATTCAGTGCACTTTCTGTATACGGTAGATTTAAGCTTGTGTGTATCAATTTCAGCTTGATCTGTCACGTGATTGCTGATCTTTGTTTCTTGAAAAGAATTGAAATTATGAAATTGATCTGTGAAAATTTAGTATAAATTTCAATCCAGTAGTAGTCCAACTTGCTTGACGTTTTTTTAGTTCCTAGATTTTTAAAGAATAGTTTTGTAATTGTAAAATCTCACGGGAATGTTTTAGCGAGGTTTAAGGAGGAGCTTTGATGAATTGAAAGTGCGCTAAGAAAATATCAGGATCGACAGTGTACCAAATCAAAGGTTGTATATTATCAAAAACTCGCAACGAATTAGATGTATATTATGATGCTGTCAAAAAATAGTTGATTTATCAATTCCTTTATGGTACAGTAGTCATTGAATTTGAAACCAAATGGTATTAACTACAACTATGTTGAATTTAAATTGGTAAAGTAATTGGCTCCCGATAAAAGCTATAATTATATTTAAATTTTTTTTATTTAATATCGGAAAAACAACACTGCAACTCTTCAGCTACGATTAGTTTAAAGTTTTTATTTGTCTACATTTATAATTACAATATTTTTAAATGATTTGGATATTTGAAAATTCCTGTGCAGAAACGGCCGGTGATGTAATATTTAAATTGTTGACAGCTGATTGCAACTTGTTTAAAATGACTTGAAATTCGGACAGCAACTCGGTATTTCCAGTGACTCGAAGTTTTCCGCTAATATAGGCTTGCAAAGGGGTTAATTGAGAAGTAATAATCGCCAAAAAGTCTTCATCTGATAAAGTCACGGTCACTTCTGGATTTCCCCAATCTTCTCGCACATGGCCAACTGCTGTTCTACCTAAAGTATTTTTAAATGGTAAACCTCAAACGTTTTAACACTAATATTAATTTCGGTACCTTTTTTTGTATCTAACCAATAAACCTCTCCTTGATTTCCTTCAATTTCCAGTTTAAAAATGTTGCCACAATCTTGGCCAGAAACAACACCGCTACTCATAATAGTTGGAAACGCAGTCTCCGTTATAAAAGTGCGAATTGAATCTGAAGAATGCCACATAAAAGATAAACAGGTATTATTCCTTTAAAATGGAGAAATTACTAATTTCCACTTTTGAGGAAGTGTTCAAACGGGGGCGTTCGTTGTTTGGTTTTTGGAAAATAGATTGAATAGAAGTCATTAGTTGACCAATGGCCGTCGAACTGCCGTCACTTTGAGGATTTTGCAATACTTTTGGAGGTGCTCTATTTAGGGTATTAATCAATTACATGATATTTTTATCATTATAATAATAATTTCAGCTTACAGTTCCACTTGTGTTACGTTTATACCCCATTTTGAAACGACGTCTTTAATTCGACTCTATAAAATTGTATCATATAATAAGGCACAATAACGAAGTACTGTAATAAATTATTCATTTACATGTAGCTTTGAGCTTATTAACTGCCTATCGCTTTGCAATTCTTGCAAGGTAACTTGCTGAAGAATATCTGCCAATAAAGTTTGTCCTAATCGACGAACGGAATGATCCATATCTTGGACAGAAGTAACTAATTTCACCACATCTTCGACTTGAAATCGGATTTCGCCCCCGATCTCCATAATGCTTCCATCTTTCAAGATCAACTATTAACCATAAACATACGTAAGTTAATTTTAGCTCTTTTTTTAAAAAAAAGTTGTACCGCGCGCTAAATTAAGAGTAAAATTACTTGTTGTGGAGGTATAATGAACCCTCTATATAAAACGCTGACTACTTTATAGTTATCTATCCAGGGCAATATGCAGATGACCCCGGGTCCTTTGACTGCTTGCAATCTTCCTATGCGAAATAACACTAGTCTTTCGTGTCGTGAAATTTTCTAAATTAAAACAGCGTATAAATAAATCTAAAAGCACAATACAGCTGAGTATTATCAAACATTCGTTGATTACAACCTTAAGACAAAACCAAACTGTTACTGGAAATGTCGCAAGTAATATACCGTAGCTCAAAAATATTATGCAATAGTGACAGACATTGGCGAACATGCAGTTGTCGGATGAAGATTGCGCTTGATTTGAGACTAAAATGTACGAACGGCATTGCAATAAAAATTATTACAAACATGACAAAGTAATAATAATTACAGCTGTTTTCTTTTAAGTCGTAAGCACCGCTGTACGTAAAAATTGATCGATAGTTATTTAATTGACTTTGACGAGTGTTGTAGGTGAATGCAGAATGTCGGTCCCCGCTAACATTTTCCTCCATGGGAAGTAAAGTATAACCCTGATTTACCATGATTTAATTGCTAGTTTACCTCTTCATTATTAATTTATTTATTCTTATATTGATAAAATTCATCATTCACACAAAATCGTCAAAAACGATGGCTTTCATTTTTAATCAGCTGTTTATGGTCAATCTGCGCATGCGCAACCTGGGAATTTTCTTTAATGGAGATCACAGCCAAGAAGCTCACGATAAAAGAGTAACTCTGTAACTTATTCGGTGACCTTTTTTATCGTGTGCCTCTTTGATGTGACGTATTATAGCACTTCGTAGGGGAAAATCCGGAATTAATTAAGCAATAATAAATTATAAACAATAAAAATTATTGAAACTGTAATAAAATAACATAATAAATTAGCGTATTGAAACAAATTTAATGCATCTAAATAAAATGTAACATACGTATAACCTTTACGGTGACCTTTTTTATCGTGTGCCTCTTTGATGTGACGTATTATAGCACTTCGTAGGGGAAAATCCGGAATTAATTA